>NMRB01002750.1:68170-90741 GCA_002633025.1 Notospermus geniculatus
GGGGGGGGGGGAACTGCCCCCTAAGTACGGCCCTGGTTTGGAAACCATGGTATGGATTGGAATTGACCTTAAATCAGCAACAGATACATGTAGGATCAATCATTCATGTTTGCATCTGATGTCTGAAGGAAAACAGTTTCTGGGGCCGTATGCTGAGAGTATGCATAAAACATCTCCCTTAATTTCTTTGAGTGACATTTTAGATAGGTGAAACTAAACATGAGAAAAATTCTTTGGGTACTCTATCTACATTTATTTTAGAAACACAACGTTTCAACCAGTGTACCCTGTACACAGGACTACGGCCAGGGCAGGGTTCTGCCGATGCTGGTCGGCGCCGGACGGCCCCGTCCAGGACGCAGAAATGCCGACCGGCACTCAGCCTAAAAGGAGTATTTTCCGACCAGCACGGTTTTAAAAAAAATGTTGAATAAAAATGTGTAGAACTTCAATAAAATCATCATAAGAGAAAGTAATCTCGTATTTGTGCCTATGATCGATCTGAATGGTGTGGTTATCATCATCATCATAATTTATGCAGATTGAGCGAGTGATCTGGCGAACTAACGAAGTGTACCAAGAGAGATGCCCGCTACGCACACTATAATCACTTCCGAATTTCCTTTCTGTTCCCGCCATTCACAAAATGTGCTTCCCTCGGCGGGGCTTCATGACACAGTTCTGACCAACGACAACAACGGCGGGATACTTTTGCAGTAGAGTGGATCGGGGTCATTTGACGCCAAACGAGGATGCGTTTATTGATAAAGAAGCTCATTATTTCGACTCTCAGGTGCCAGGAAATCGCATTTCAGCAAGTCTAGTTTTAAAATTTTCGGGGGGAGGGCCCCCAGACCCCCCCCCTTCCGTCCGGAACTCATTCAGTCCTGGGCAGAACCCTGCCAGGGTACACTGGTTGAAACGTTGTGTTTCTAAAATAAATGTAGATAGAGTAACCAAAGAATTTTTCTCATGTTTATCTCCCTTAATATTGTTCAAAACAAAAGATAAGGGAAATTATTAATTAAATGTTTTATGCATACGGCCCCTGGCATGTTTGATCTTCTTTGCTTTACCGGTTAATTTCAGATGATGGGGATGGTACAAAATGCCCTGGTCTATACTGTGGACGCATGGTGGATGAAAATGCTATCAAGAGTAAATGTGGAGTAGGTATCTTATCAATTTCATGCTTGACTTTCCAAGAACATACTGAACTGAGGAGAGCTTTGTTCTTTGACGTCAAAGCTGAATTATTCAAGACAATTTCAATGCTCATTATTTTCCTGCAGGCTTGTCCCCGTGGTTATCGCCCTGACCAAGATAGTTTGTGTACCAAATGTGATGGGAGCCCCACCTTCTTTGACTGGCTCTACCTTGGATTCATGGCTATGGTTTCTGTTGCTCTTCATTGGTTTTGCATAGATTTTACTAATAAGAGAAAAGTGTAAGTATTTGTCGTAATGGTAGTGATGGGAGTGTGAGGAAGCAAGAGCAGAAACAATACTCAAGATAAGAACTTCTGTACTTTCTGTAGTCAGCATGTGTCTGTAGGTCATCTTATAACGCAAGTCAGTACAAAATACAAGTACATGTAGCATTTTCAAGTCTTAATTTTGTTCGTAACTCATGTATCAGATACTCTGTACTCGGTACTCTGTGGATAATTCGCTTTTTACCAAATCCTCAAAGAATGCAAGTTCAAGTTGTTCATTCTGTCACAATATGACAAATTTGTTACATCTGCTATTTTCTATATCATTCAGTGATGTCAATTGAGAACACCTGCCCTTTTTTCAGACCAGAATTGATCATCTTACACGTCTCTGCCTTCATTGAAAGTGCCACTGCAGCTGTGCTGACATTACTCGTGGTTGAACCTATTGGAACATTGAGGGTGAAGTCTTGTCCAGTCAAGCACCTTTCTGACTGGTACACCATGTNGCAGGCTTGTCCCCGTGGTTATCGCCCAGACCAAGATAGTTTGTGTACCAAATGTGATGGGAGCCCCACCTTCTATGACTGGCTCTACCTTGGATTCATGGCTATGGTTTCTGTTGCTCTTCATTGGTTTTGCATAGATTTTACTAATAAGAGAAAAGTGTAAGTATTTGTCGTAATGGTAGTGATGGGAGTGTGAGGAAGCAAGAGCAGAAACAATACTCAAGATAAGAACTTCTGTACTTTCTGTAGTCAGCATGTGTCTGTAGGTCATCTTATAACGCAAGTCAGTACAAAATACAAGTACATGTAGCATTTTCAAGTCTTAATTTTGTTCGTAACTCATGTATCAGATACTCTGTACTCGGTACTCTGTGGATAATTCGCTTTTTACCAAATCCTCAAAGAATGCAAGTTCAAGTTGTTCATTCTGTCACAATATGACAAATTTGTTACATCTGCTATTTTCTATATCATTCAGTGATGTCAATTGAGAACACCTGCCCTTTTTTCAGACCAGAATTGATCATCTTACACGTCTCTGCCTTCATTGAAAGTGCCACTGCAGCTGTGCTGACATTACTCGTGGTTGAACCTATTGGAACATTGAGGGTGAAGTCTTGTCCAGTCAAGCACCTTTCTGACTGGTACACCATGTTATACAACCCCAGACCTGATTATGTCAACACCATTCACTGTACTCAAGAGATTGTGTATCCGCTGTGAGTATCAAAGAAGTTAGTCCAAGTTCTATGAATATTCTGACTTACCATGGCATCCGAATGGAAGTTGACATTACATTATTTCTTTACGCTACAATCTTGGTGCTATGTCCATCATAAATTCGCATTTTAATGTCACAGTTATGCAGTAGAAACATAGTTCCTGTCACCTCATGAATTCTGGGTTCGATGTCCGCTTGAATGCACTCCTCCTCGTGTGATAGAGAGGGTGACTCTCTTAGACAGCACAAGTCTTCTCTGGGCAGTCTGGTTTCTTCCTGATGTGCATTAAATTTGCCCAATATTGCCATTGCATTGGATCTAAAAATGCCCCTTAAGGCTCCGCTTTCAATTCAATATTATTTTCAATGCATTTTGATGACCACATCTGCAATTTTTCAGATATACTATTGTCATGATCTACTATGCCTTTTCCCTAATCCTCATGATGGTGATCAGACCAGTGTTATCATCTCAATTTGTTGGCAAGAGGGGTTCCAAGTCCATATATGCAGCCTTATATTTCTTCCCACTCCTCACTGTTGTGCAGGCAATCTGTGGAGGTCTTTTATGTAAGTATTAAGGTCCAGTTAGTGTTCATTGTCAGCACACAAAACACCGGACCTAATCTTTTATCTCTTTCACATTTCTTAGTGACATCTATAATAGCAGAACATGTTCTCTCATTCCAGATTATGCCTTTCCTTATATAACCTTGGTGATCTCTGTGGCAACAGTTGCTGTGCACTTCTCACTCTTTGAGGAACAGGTACGGAAACCAATTTCTGGTCGTTTGCTGTGGTGTCACATTTCAAGGACTCACAACTAAATGAAGTTTGCAGGAAATGATTTGAGTCTTGCTTAATACATCCAGTTTCCTATTTTTGCTCAATTGGTTGTGTTTAATTCCATGAGGAGGCTATCTGCGTCCCGGCTAACTCAGCGGCAACCTGTTATCTGACATTTAGGTTAACAAATACATGTACTAGTAACTGTGTTTCTTGCTGTCTTCCTCTAACTCACAATCTGTCCTTTTTTTATTTTCAGGACTTGAAGTCATTACTGCGTCAGAACTTCACAAATCCAAGGAACATAGTGATTTTACTTATACACTGGGTTCTACATGCATTTGGCATAATTGCTGTTACAGAACTGAAAAAACCTGCCTTCCATATCCCACTCCTGACTCTAGTGCCATTCCCAACTCTTTTCTACTTATTGACTGTGAAATTTACTCACCCATATAGACTGGAACAGGTGTGATACTCCATACTTTATTTATGTAATAGAATGTGTTCAATGTCTGTCATTCATGATTCCTTAGTTTTGTTAACTAATCAAAATGGATATATAATAAGAGGTTCTTTGGCTCTAGGGTAAGAAAACTTTGGGTTTTGATCACGTAGAATGGGGATCAAGAAGTTGCAGGGGGCTCAACTGCCAATTGACAGGTTTTACTCCTGGTTTCGCCCCAGTTTTGGAAGACTGGGTCCTGCCTGCTGACTGTCAAATTTAAGGCTTATCATAGAATGATGTGAAGACATGCCCGTACCATGTAAATGCTGTGGCCCTAACTTATAAAAGCCGTTTTTCGCCTGTCTAACTTGGACTTGTTTAAGCCTAAACATTTGTAAGACAACTGTTAGACAAATATACCAAAACACTGGTGTTTATCGGAATTTCTTCGAACAACTCCAGGACGCCAGTCTAGCTAGTGAAGTCCAACAGGTGATTAAACATGTATCGCCGAACGGACTGCCTTTGTTGAGACGATTATATAATGAATTGTAAAGGGGCATACTTTAGATGACCTCATTTGTGCGGCATTCGTCATATAGGCCTATTTGTTGTTGTGACTGGATGGATAGTACACCCTTAGTCAAAAGTAAATGCCCACCTAATTTTCCGGCATATTTCCTTGAATATTTTTCATAGCCACGTTTTCTTTTCATACAGATAATCTAGGGCCACTAGGACACCTTTTAAGACAATAAAACTTGAAATTATGAATGAATCACAAGCTTAGACAACTGAAAAACAAGCCCCCCCCCCCCGGCATGTTTTGCGATTCCTTTGTTATTTAGACGGCAGGTTTAGACACATCTAAGCTATACATCCTTCTGTAATCGCAGTTTAAGCTAGACGACTGATTTAGACTTGTCTTGGCGAGTTAGACTTGTCTGAGAGATACCGGTAGACATCCTTTATAAGTTCGGGCCTGTATGTCTTGTTTTTGAAAGTACTGTTATGAATGTAAATTGTTCTTGTTACGGTACATTCATTATTTATTGTACAATTATTTCCTTTTCATATTTGGAAGAAAATATTATGTCTTCAGGCAGTGAAGTCAAAACAAGCATTCATTTTAGATTTCTTTTCTCTTGGTCTTGTTTGGACAACTCTTCTATTCCAATATTTGTCTCAACTCAACAAAACATCTTCGAGCAACCTAAAAGGCTATTATATGAATTATGAAAAACAGCCTAATGGTGAGTAAACATAAAGCTGGTAATTCCCTGCGGCATTTGGCATTAATACTGGCATGGACATAGTCTGTTAATACTATATAATCTCATTTTTCTGGTCACTCCAGGCAAAATCATACCACCTCCCAGGTATGAATATTTTGGATAGTCCATAACAACTGATTGGATTGAATTTTAATCACATTTCCAATGGGGAGGTGCCAGTCCTGTAAGTGCGTTGAGGTCAATCGACGTCAAAATTCTTTATAGTCATCTCTTACTTCTTCTCGGCCTAGATTGTCGTTTTCATGGTCACTAAGTCCTGGCGACCCCAGCAGTCTTCTGACACTTTGAAATCTGACAAGGATCATTCACGTCATTTGAGTAATTGAACCTAGGCTAGGCATATAGGCCTACTTTCCCAGAAGTGCATATCATTGGATTCCAAGGTACACTATAATTCAGGTCACCTGCTCAGTTAGTAGGAGGTGCTATGATTTTGCCTGGCGTGACCAGAAAAAGGAGATTATAGAGTATGTACCACCCAGTGGCCAGATATCCTTCCTGAACTCTTTCAAACATACACCTGTGACATCAAACAGTTACGTGTCAACGCCACATCACACCTGCATTACTAACTCCAACAATTGCTCGGAATGCCGATTTAAAGCTGAACTGCATGCATAAAACCAGGGCCTCGCACGTTTAAAAAAAACGCCCGCGCCACAGCGCGGGCAGTAACTGAAATAACCTGGGACATCCGATCCGCCATGTTTTAGTGGGACTCCAAACATGATAGAGTACCGAAGCATGTAGGTGGCAGCACCTTATTTGCGTCCTGACCATCAACAAGTGGAAGTCACGCTGTATGTACATGTCACGTGCATGTAGGCCTACATAGGCCTACCAGAAGCCCATGTAGGCCATCGGTAGCCTATGTACAGGCTATACAGACAGTACACGCCCATCTCATGAAATGGAGGAACAGCTGTAATAAAACAAATATCTGAGAAGCAGGTTGTAGCCTACGTCTTCTAGGCCTGACAGACTATCATACACTCAAAAATTTGCCTACAGCATTCCCTTGGCAGATGTTTCACCTATCGGGCCCCGCCTATCCATACTAACTATAGGCTAGGCCTCCGGAACATGCACACACTGAGCTAAGGGACAAACAAAAACACGCCAATTTAGGCCTAGCAAGTATGTCATGAGAACCGAAGCCGAAATGAAAAAGACGCAAAACAGTACTAGGAATGAATGCTCACCTGATACACATCACATCCTGATAGTCAAAAATAGCCAAAAGCAGAAAATTTTGTTCACAAGTATTCCTCGCACCGAATGTTGACGTGTCATGGCCCTATTTTGATTTTCCTGTAACCTCGGCCATATGATCAAAACTCGACGATGAATTGACCATAGGCCTCATAGGCATTTACACCTTTGCGAAACCTGGGAACGACTATACCCCAATACGCAATAACTTCGCCGACAAAAAGTGCTCGAATAAACGCAGCGGACCGCTGGTCTAGTGGAAAACGCGCCGGTCTTCCAAGCCAATACTTGGAGGTTCGAATCCGGATCCGGGCGCTTCCTTTTTTCATTCAAATACTTTTTCAGCATTTCGATTTCTGATAAAATAGGCCCACAGGCACATACACTTACAGCGTTGATCACTTGGTGGTGTTCAGGACGCAAATAAGGTGCTGCCATCTACATGCTTGGGTACTCTATCATGTTTGGAGTCCCACTAAAACATGGCGGATGTCCCATGTTATTTCAGGTACTGCCCGCGCTGTGGCGCGGGCGTTTTTTAAAAACGTGCGAGGCCCTGATTTTACGCATGCAGTTCAGCTTTAAGTTGGCTCAATATTTCTCAACACATGGTAAAGGCATTTTTGAAAAATACTGGAGGCCTGCACTTTTATGTTTGTAGTGTTAAGTTACCTTCACAAAAATAGTGGCTTGTTAATTTCATTCAAAGCACTGTAGAGATGGTAGAACTGCAGTTCAGTTTAACACTCTCCGAGGAAATCCACCTTGTTATATCAACCTTTTTACATTGTCACTACTAACATTAAACCCAAAAGCCAAGGGGTCATTTCCTGGTAAATCTAACACTGAGTTAAGGAACACAACTTATATATACATTTATGCATATAGACATGCATTGAATTGCAAGATATCCTGATCTAACAGCCGCCTGTGCCCGATATGGTGTGTGCCCACCAGAGGCTCATCCAGAAGAAATTCTCAGTGTTCAGCTTGTGTCGTTAAGTTATTTTTGTTCGGCGTTTTATGACCTTAGTTCAGAAATGATCTTCCTCTGTCTGGGAGACATTGGCCTCTCACCAACAAAACCACTTGTTCTTTGCTCGTGCCTATCTGAACCTGTTGAATCCTCCAATCCCAACTTGGTATGCAACATCGCCGTTTTGGCAGCCTGGGATAGTCCGGCAGCAAAGGAGCGATACAGCTGATCACTTACGTCGCTTGGCTCGTGCCCGCTATTACCAGAGGCAAATGTCACTCGCTTATGCGATTTCAGTTCGCTGCTGGTCTTTGCAGGACTCAACGACCTGGACCGACCCAAAATCGGCGACAAACGTGATGTCACTGGACTTGGCGACCTTGTTCTGCTGATCCTTGGTAGGCGTTGCGTTGTCCGACTGAGGTTCCTATCGTACGTTGGTGATGTTTCCTCTGGTGACGCGAACTCCGCCATGGATTCGAATAATTCCATCGTCTGCGCATAGAAATCTGTTGGAGAACCAGTCTTTTCCTGGCGGAAAAAGCCGGTTGTCCGTGATTCAGCATTGTCATCGTGTATCACAATTGAAGGCAGTGCCGAACCGATATCGACAGACTTACACTGAGTAATCGGCTGTGGCCTTGGTTTATACTCCTCTGCTGTGCAATCGCTTTGGGATCTGGAAAACGAGCCCCTCCTTGGCATTGGCCTTTCCTTCTTCGACGCAACTAGCTTTTGATCCCATCCAATTCGTTGCACGTTTTGTGGCCCCAATTTCTCTGTCGGTCGCGGACTACTCTGAATGTTCATCTTACGATTTCGAAACGTCTTGTCTCGTGTAGAAGAGAAAGAAATAGATCTCGACCGCATCTCTGAGTCGTCGTCGAGCTCATAGCGATCAGTTTCACTCGGCAATCTTTCGGACGCCGAATTTGGTTCATGCGAAAATCCAGCATCCATTTTGTCTGCATGAAGGATCAAACGAGCATTGCCAGTGTTTTTGTGGAAGTCTAGGTCATTTGGAAAACTGGGACCTTCCTTGTCGACATGTATGACCTCATCTGTAGCGGGAGCGGGAGCATTTTCATCGAAATATCCACTCTCTATCATGTTAGAGTCGCTCATCGCACGCTGTGGCGCTGTCGCAGTTGAGTATAACTCCCCATCGTCCCCTTCTTGGTTCTCGTCACAAAACAACGAATCGCAGGAGTAGCTTCTCTTGAGCTTCTCGTCATGATTCGGATAAGGTATCCGAGAAACCTTGCACTGATCCAGTTCGTTTGGGTCGTCTGGAATTTCGAGCGGGCGAAGCTGCCAGAACATGTTCTTTCTTGTTCCGAGAGATATCCGACATTGCCTCTTCTCCGATTCCCTGTCAATGAGAACATCGTCCGGAGCCGTGACGAGGATCTGAGGCAATGACAGCAACACCTGACCGTGCTTATTCAGCGGAAAGCCAGTTTTTATGAGAGTGCTGGCGGTTCGGGCCCGATACTCTCGCTGGTGAACTTTCTCTGAATCCTCCACCTTTCTTTGTGTCATCACCACATTTTTCTCGGCGGCCTTCATCAGATTTTTCCAGCGTTTTATTAACAGGGCCTGTTCGCGTCTGACATCTGACTGTTTTGACTTCAGCTCCTGATGAAATCCCTTGATAACGCCAGACAGCTTTACTGTCTCCGCCCGGTCTTTCCTTTTTAACTTTGCCTTTATAGCAAACTCTGACTGCGGCATTTTGTTGGCATTCGAAATGGAAATCCTTAATGACAATTCAGTTTCTCGGTCCATTTTTTCGTCGATGGCTGACCGAAAGAATCAGTCAATCGATGTATCCGACCACCTGTTTTCCTTTTCCTCCAATCCAAAGCACTATGACCGAATTATCATGCGCTCGAACTTTTAACTCGCAATCCTGACGAAATGGGCGCACACTAGTTCGTGTCTCTTCCTTTTACCGATCCACACACCCGGGCATCGGTTTACCGTTCGTCGCGTCTTTTTGGGAGTGTTGGGCCGGTTGTTATGTTGCCTGCTATCAGAACAATCACTGGTTTACAAATCAGTTTCTTCTTTCCTTCGTGCGCTCGCAGACTGTTCAGCCTGCCTCTGCCTTGCTCCTCCAGTGCTGAGTTCAGGGCCGAAATACACAGGAACAACATACATGTATTTACGCTAACGACTGGTAGTTTGTGAAGTCTTGAGAGATTCGTCCTTATGACCCAACATTTTCTTGCTTATCAGCTTATCCACTCTGAACGAAGTTAATTTGTATATCACTTTGTCCGATTAGCCCTCGGCTATTACTCCTCGACATGTGGATGTGGCGATTTCCCGTTTTGCTTATGAATCTTTCAATTGGAAAACTCAATTCCTCACAGCAATCCGTGATTCCCTGACGTCAATGCTATTCTTGAACAATTTTAGCAGGCCGAGTCGGTAAATCCTTCCAAACAGCAGAGGAAAAATCTGCCACTGAATATGAAGACTATTCTTTGAGTTGCCAATACAAGGCTGGTCATGTATTGGTGAACATGGTCTGGTAAACAAAGTGACCTTAGTCTATGCCTAAATCTACGCAGTTTATGTTCTTTTTGACCCCGCACGAGGTCTTGAAGTGTTTTTTCAATCCATGATGATCATCGTGAAGGGGTCTTTATATATGATTCAAACAATCATACTTACGCGGTGCCCACAACAAAACAATATCGCACCATTCAAAAGACGTCATTGCCCTTTTCCTTGACGTTTGTTACATGTATATACAAGACTTGATGTTAGCTTCAATTTTCAAGGGCAGTGTCATTTAGTTAAATTATAGTTAGTGCGATTTTCAAGACGTCAGTTCACATTCCTGGATATTTTGCTCTGGAAGTTTTTTTTCTGAAACAATAGCTGGTTAATACACACACGAGTCTAATTTAAGAGGTCAGTTGAGCCGGACACAACAGGATACTTGTCGGACGGGTACGAAATGCAATGGTATTTTCAAAAAAGACTGTTGCATTAAAAAATAATTCTTAATTTATTTTCTTAGCCTCATTTTTACGATAATCAATGAATATTGTGAAACATTGCCAAAAGCGTTAGCGTTTGCAAACGGCTCAACTGCGAAAAGATTATATTTCTTCAAAATGTACGGCTTCCTTCTATAAATGAGCTGTAGGCTAAGTTGCCAGGTGAAAAAAGTCAGCCTTTGGTTTTGTTTTGTTTATTTTCTTTCCTTGCCCAATGACTTTAATGTTATCTTTCTTCGTAACGGGGTGAGGATTCGGCTAGTGATGAAAATCAGCCAAAGTAAACGGATCTTTCGGTAAGTTTTCGACAGTTTCCGTCACATTCCGCACATGAAGAATCTTACTTCCCAACTTCAGTGTTTCAATGAAGGTTCCGTTCGCGAACTTACGGTGAACAAATGGGATAACTCCGTCTAAATTACGACATTCATAATGTCGTCGACTTTTGCCATCCCTCATCGAACACTTTGACGTCTTTCCATAAATCTTTTGGAGGACTTTGAGTGGTTTGTTCGGCACTGGGACGGTCATTCGCTCAAACGGGCGGGCGCGCAAGGGGAAAATCTCACTCTTTAACCATGACTGCGATTGGAATGTTACACATTTCACAAGATTATTTTCTATTTTGTAGAAGTAGATATCCATGTATGGCCCACTCCAGCGGCCAAGTCCTCCAACGTAGTAGTCCACATGAGACCTCGAATTAGAGTACACTTTTAATTCCTGGTGTGGATGTAGAATCTGTTTAGCCACATACTCCGTTTGTGATTCGATGGTGTATATGAGATCACGCCTGACTTTTAAATCGAAGTACATATCAACATCAACATCATATGGTATAAATCCATGGTGGCGCCAACTGCCAAGAAGGGTTCCATATGTAACAAAATGTGTCCAACCTTTTTTTCTAGCCAATTCCAAAACGAATTGTAAGATATCTAAGTAGACCTTCTTTTCTTCGGCTTTCACTTGTAGTCGTTCGATGGTGTCACACATATCTTTTGACTTAGGCCTATTTCGTATTTCTTTGGTGCACTCAATTCGGTTGTCGCGCCTCGGAGAGCGAGGTACAGATGAAGTAGTTCTCGGCATTCTTGGTTGGCTTGTGGACTTTGGCTTTGGGGTTACCTTCCGATACGGCGGATATAGTTTATACTTTTTGTGCCTTGGAGCCGCTTGTCTATGTTGTGAGGCATTTATATGATGGGTTTCTTTCGTAACATTCTTTTTTAAAGCCGCATTGTCATCAAATGAAAGGAGTCGACTATAGAGAGTTATAACTGCCACCATGGTTCCCAACAGAACAGCCATCAGCACAGACTTGTTAATGTCCATAAACCTGAAAACATGAATGCTAAGTTCAGGTTCTCGGCCATGTGTTTGACGTAAGTGTACCAGGAAAATACGTTAGACCTCTGTAATTGACATCGGCTCTTCTAGAGCCTCGGCTAAAAGAGAGTCTTTTGAACGTAACAGATGCTGGCTGGTAGTAGGCCTATTTAAGGGGAGAAACAATTGAATCTAGTAGCAGAGGAAATCTCCCAAGCTCACACAATAGGCCTATTGCCGTGTTGCAGGCCCGTTTGAAAAGTGGACCTATGAAGACTAGGCCTATACAGTCTATACCGATACCCACCTCATTTTCCGTTCGCACAAGCAACCCAACCTGTCGAATGTCATCGGTCACGGTCAGCGTAATCTCAATTTCTTTTAGGCTAGACTACGCCTATACTACGCCACGGCCACATCATGACAAAGCTGTCCCACACAGACCAAAATAATCGTACAATCGTTCATAACCGTATCTCGTCCGATACCGGTAAGTTTTGTTCGTTTCCACCAAGGATAAATATTTTGATTGCCAACGGCCATCGTAGGTCGGAGTGGACTTAATTCTTATTCAATGGACCCATTAAATGATATTTTATGGATACATATCGGGTGATTCAGAAAAAACGTTCCGAATTTTAAGGGTTAATAAATTTCCTTACAATTAACGTAAAAGTGACATTGCCACTTGGCAGCGACCAAGAGACGCGTAATCTGAGGTACTGCCAAATCTCATTCATCTAGCTAAATTATGACAAAAAGTACCACACTGTCTGAAAAAACGCAATATCCAGCACAGTGCAAGTCACCTGCATGATACATGCCAATCAAATGTCGTCTGGGGGCACCCGCCCGTCCCTACCTTGTTGCCGGTGTATAGCGTTTTTTTCTGCTCCTCGTGATGTCTACACACATCATTAGGTGATCCAAAAAAGCTGCCCCCATAAAAATGTTGATAAATCCTACCAAAAATAAACCCTGCTCCGTATATTCTGATATAAAATTGTGAATTTTTGTTAGCAGTAACGTTACTTAACTTTTAATTAGACCCTAAAAGGGGATGTTCTTTTTCCGAACATTTTTCCCAAGTAATTTTTCATCACCTTACAGATGACTGATTTTCACAAAAACTTCAGATGTTATACTTATCATGCTTATAATGTAAACTAGATAATGGCAAGTGAAAAATATGACACCAACTGCGTTAATTAGGAAGACAAAGGAGTTTTGCAAAATGTTCGAAATCAGCATGAAAACAACAAAATCATTTCCTAACATTTGCTATACTGAGCGAGTATAGATATTATTTGTCACTGATAAAGAAATCAATCTCAACATGATTGTTTGTGACGAAATATTTGCATAAAATGTGAGATTTTCTTACTTTTTCACCATATTTTAAGTGGGGGTAAAACAGAACAGCCAAGCTAGGCCTCTGCAGATCAATGGTATTATAAAGGTCCTCGTCATCAATAGATATTGTAGGTTTCATGGTCATGAGCACTGAGTGACAAGCTGACAGCCCTCGGACTGTTTGAACCAATGTGAAATCCGATCATGCCCGCATTATTGCAGACTGTGGTTATTATGGGCCTTAACATCAAACATCCCATGTTTCCTATGAAATTGCCTAGGGTCACTTTCCTGCACTCAGTGGTCTGGTGACCCATGAAACCCAAAATAACTATTGAAGACAACGGTCTTTATAACACCATTCATCTGCACAGGCCTGCTTGGCTGTTCTGTTTTGCCCCCTCTTTAAATACAGGGTATATAAAAAAAACGCAACAGTTGGTATTTTCTCCAATATCTATAAATCTAGAATGGATGTGACAAATATACATAGGTCATATTAATCCTGTGGATCTTAGCTTCAAAATGACACCATTCATGTTGGAATACCATTTTGTGCTTCCCCATTTTGTTTTAGTCATGGCCAAGTTCTCATGGCCCCATCATGGCGGAAAATGCATCAACTTACAAAGGTAAATCCCAACCCTGCAACAACTTGGACTACAAGCCATTTCGTTTAAACAGTGCCTTGATCAGCCAATTTGAAGCTAAGATCCACAGGATTAAAATGACGTATGAATATTTGTCATATCCATCCTAGATTTATAGATATTGGAGAAAATACCAATTATCACGGGTTTTTTTATACACCCTGTACAGTGAAAAAGTAAGAAAATCGCACATTTTATGTAAATATTTCCTCACAAACAATCATATTGGATTGATTTGTTTATCACTGACAAATAATCTCAGTATAGCAAAAGTTAGGAAATGATTTCTACTGTTTTCATGCCGATTTCGAACATTTTGCAAAAGTCCTTTGTTTTCCTAGTTGATATATTTTTCGCATGCCATATAATATATGTATCTAGTTTAAGGTATCACGAGTCATCTGTAAGGTAAATGAAAAATTAGTTAGGAAAAATGTTCCGAAAAAGAACATGCCCTTTCATCTTCGGGGCGAAATTCTGAATCTTGGCTACCGACTGCGTTGTTCCGGATTATACCATTACATAACGACAAGCAGTCTTCAGGTAGAGAGTTCTCAAATAAATCATTTCAGTCACCCGTTAAGGTGTAAAAATGCCCTGATTCACATTTTCTGGAATACGTGAAGATTTCACTCGGATATCACCAAAATCTCTCTATAGGCACCTGGAGGATTAAGTTTACTATCAGTTAAAACGGATACTTCAAAAAAATCATCAACCAATTAAGTGCAAAACAAAACCGAAAATCACAGGAAAAGCGGTGAATTCCACCCGAGTCGATCAATAAGCTGGTTATGGGCTGCCGCACAATAGGTTATTGTTCTGACTACCGCCGCTAGCAGGCCTGTGCCGATCTCTGTTCCCTTCACCTTAATGGGTCCATTAAAGCTGAACTTAATAGATATAAACCCCAAGCGGCAGCGGGTAGAAATTACGAACAGCCACAAGGCACTCCAAACCACCTCTGAAAACGATACACCCTCTCGGACGGTCACGGTTGGTTTCACTTGCCACCACGCTCTTGAACAGTAAAGATCTCAGCACAGCTGTCAAATGAGAAAAAACGAAAAATAATCTGTGATGGCACCGAGATTCGAACCAACAACCCTCTGATCGATTCGTCAACCTCTTTCTATTGCGCCACGAAGACTCCCGAACAGACAGCATTACAGCAACGTACACCCTGGTGGTCCTCGATTTTCTTCCGTTCGTGAGGGCCTCCAGCGGCAACGGAGACGACTCTCACCGCCGGATAAAACTTTTTTACTCCGCCGGACGTCCGTTATCTCTATCCGGCCAGGTGAAACCAAACTGTGACCGTCCGAGTCCGAGAGGGTGTATCGTTCCACGAGGTAGTTTGGAAACTGTGCCTTGTGGCTGTTCGTAATTTCTACCTACTCTTCATTCCAGTTCCGATTGGCGCGAGGTTTATCAACGATAGCTCCGCAACGCCTGGGCCGATTTTCACGAAACATACATCAATCGACTTGTCTTTCTTGGCGGTATCTTATAATCCAAGGTTCATCGCGATATTCCCACTATTTCTCGATATTTTGACCCCTGTACATTTGCACGCGAGGTTGTGTACAAAGTGTAGTTCCGCGATTTGGCCGCTACGAGCGCTGTGTTTTGCGTGGTCGCGTCGATTTTTCGTAGGGGTGGGCAGCCATTCCTGCGTTCACGTGTTCAGCTGAGTTTTTCCCTGAGAGTTTATGTGCTAGAAATATGGATGTTTTCCGTTGCTATATTTGACTAAATGTAATTTTATTCATCTGACGGACAATAAATCTCTGTTAGCATGGAATAAACTGAGGTCAGATGCGAACTGTCTGAGAGGCTTCTCTCCCCCGAACAAATAGTCCGATCTGACGTTCCTCGTGTGGCGCNACAATTAAGAACATGCTTAATGTCTGCTTCGGAGCCACCATGTTTCTATCTGTTGGTAATACATTTATGGGGTGTAAATCTCACCATTCAAAAGTTGGCTGTACATCCCGTCCCATTCTCCTGTACAACGCTCAGTCAGTTCTTGGGTCCAATGATAAAGTCAGTGTCCTGAACTTCAAAGTCAATTTTTCGGCGTCTTGCAAAAAAATCTCAAAGGCCATCCACCCTAGCTTGACTCAGGAGGGTCCCCTGAACACATTACGAGGGGGTGGCCTTTTACAGCAGCCGGTCCCCCATTTTCACCAAAAATGGGGTTTTACCCCCTGGGTATGAGGAAATAAAGCGATCGGAATTGTCGTTATGCAAGCAAGCAGTCTTCGTGGCGCGTGCAGAAGGAGGTTGGCGAATCGATCAGAGGGTTGTTGGTTCGAATCTCGGTGCCATCACAGATTATTTTTCGTTTTTTTCTCATTTGGCAGCTGTGCTGAGATCTCTACTATTCATGCTACTGTCACACCTTGCCGGATAGCGTTGACGGACGTCCGACGGAGAACAAAATTTTAAATCCGTTCATTTCCGTTCGCATTCGTTTCTTGCCCGTTTCTCGTTCGGAAAATGCGTACCTTTTCAGGTGATGTCCGTTCCATCCGGCGGAAAGTTTTGTGCATGCACAAAACTTGGAACGGACACCACCGGGCAAAAGCGTCCGCTATTTGAACGGTGGTTGTGCGCTGTGCATTCGTTTTGTTCGGAACTCGTTCGTTGTTCGCCCTGTAGCCTACTTGTCAGTTCGCATTCGTTGACGTCCGGTGGAGTTCGACTCGCGATCGGACTACTACCTGACCTGCAACGGGTGAACCTGAGGTGTACCGTATGTTCAGCGGACGATTACCTGATAAGGAACGCATGGAGACTGATGGATGACAGATGAATGACGGATTCGTAACGGAGTCCACAGGACAAAACTGATGACTTCAGGATAAGTACAGTATTGAACTAGGCCTACCGTAGTAGGCCTAACGAGTCCCGAACAGACAGCAACGTACACCCTGGTGGTCCTCGATTTTCTTCCGTTCGCGAGGGCCTCCAGCGGCAACGGAGACGACTCTCACCGCCGGATAAATCTTTTTTACTCCGCCGGACGTCCGTTATCTCTATCCGGCCAGGTGAAACCAAACTGTGACCGTCCGAGAGGGTGTATCGTTCCACGAGGTAGTTTGGAAGTGCCTTGTGGCTGTTCGTAATTTCTACCTAAGCCGCTTGGGGTTTATATCTATTAAGTTCAGCTTTAAATAAGAACATGAAGAATTAAGTCCACTCCGGCCTACCGTAAACAGCGGCACTGCATCGTTCAAGGACAAGGACTTTTCTCGTTGTCGGAAAATCATCGCCGCGGTTCTCGACGTCAGTGCACGACGTCACGACGTCAGTGTAGTGTCCGACATACATCCCATCGTTTCTTGTTTATACCTGCCGCACACGAGTGCAATTTTGTCTCCGACGTTGCCTCCATAGGAGATTTTTGTCTCAGCATCCTGTCACCGCACACGGTGCGTCANGATCGGCGAAAATGACATTTTGGTCAATTTCAACGACTTAACTGCAATAAAGTTCGATGAAACTTGGATTATAAGATACCGCCAAGAAAGACCAGTCGATTGATGTAGGCCTATGTTTCGTGAAAATCGGCCCAGGCGTTGCGGAGCTAGTTCGTTGATAAACCTCGCGCCAATCGGAACTGGAATGAACAGTAAGCCGCTTGGGGTTTATATCTAGGCCTATTAAGTTCAGCTTTAAATAAGAACATGAAGAATTAAGTCCACTCCGGCCTACCGTAAACAGCAATGACAAGGACTTTTCTCGTTGTCGGAAAATCATCGCCGTGGTTCTCGACGTCAGGATATTCCTCTAAAAGAGTGCAGCACCTGACGGGACAGCGTCCAAGACGTCATTCATGATGTTTTGAGGCGAGACGAAAAAAAATCAGATTGTTTCACGACGTCATGATCGCTGAAACAACCGGATTTTTTTTCGAGTCACGTCATGCGTTCAGAAATGACGTGTGGGACGTCATGACGCTGTCCCGTCAGGTGCTGCGCTCTTTTGGAGTGATAGAGTCTACCGACATATTTATCCCATCGTTTCTTGTTTGTGTTTACTTCAACTAAAATGGGCAGACTTTTCTCGAATGCTTGCACAGCCGCCATCTTGAATCGGACGGTTTCATGAAGGCTGATCAGCCTGTTCTACATTAGAGGACGCAAACCCCAAGAAATCTCTCTGTGCACATCTGAGGCCGCAAAGTGCTTAGCGTCCACAGGCGCAGTCGGAATCGCAAGGATCAAAATTTTTTGATATTTGCCGCAGCCGTATATAGTGCGCCCAGCCGCAGGGCGCAAGGCCGTGCAAAGATCCTTGCGCCGNAAAGATCCTTGCGCCGTCGTGTTCACACAGCGGCGCAACGATTAAAGGCCCCTTGACACCAAAACCGCGCCAGGGCCGCGACGGCGAAAAAAGGGATTTTGAATTAGGAAAGACCAAAAAGGACAAAAACTGAATAAGGAAAAAGGAATTTTGAATAAGGAAAAATCAAACAGGACAAAAAACTGATTATATGTGGAACACCATTATTTTAATCGAGCCGATTATACGTGTAGGCCTAGATGATCTGTCAGTTGCGAGCTCTCTCTGACCTCCGTCACCTGAATCGTTTTACGAAACTAAACATGAGAGTTAACAAGGTAGAATTTGAAGCATGAAGTTTGATCGTCCATGTCGATAAAACTACAAAAATTTCTTTGAACAAAGAGCAAACGTTCTTGAAATACAATTTATCCAGTAATCTCAGGTGCCAGCGTCTCACTTGCCATGCGATAAACTGCTGATGGTCTGCTTCATTCTGCAACTGTCAGTGAATGCTCAACTCCGTCCACCAGACTGGCACGAGGTCATTTCTTATTTTGCACTGCTTGGAAATCGCAACGGAGATTTTAGCATTCATCTCTGACTGGATTATAGTCATTCTGTAGTCAGCACGAGCAATCCTCTGCAAGAATCCAAAACGTACAAAGATGTAAATAGACGTGTCCGTTGACGCAAACTTTTGATCAACATTAAATTAATACCGGAACGTCGACGTCGTCGTTTGGGTCAGAGAAACATTGTCTGTTCTGACAAAGAATCGGTTTTATATGCACTCAAATCGAACGACTAACCTGTCTTCGAAGATATTCTGCGAAGCAACTAGTGTCCTCATTGGCCATGATGCTGTAATGCCTTCCTAAATCGTGCGGAATTAGTTGCACCAGGTTTTCTCCGCGACTTCATTTCTTCAGCCTTGTCGTAACACTTCAACAAAGACCATATCGGGACATTAACGTACTACCATGAAGAAACCACCACTGCAACGGTAGTTTCCATGATAAAATGAGGACAAGCGGCTGAGGTTTTCAAGGAGCTCATTGTCAGCGTTCCTCTCTGGCGTCGTTGGGGTCTAGTCGAAGAACGCCGAGAAGAAGCGGTGTTGTTCTTATATAAACCATGTTTATACCACATCCGCCGTGTTTCAGAGGATTGAGAATCGGGGATACGGTCTCTAAGAAACCAAATCAGCAGTGCTTCGAACACTGGATGGCATTCTTCTCTGTTACAAGTAAGAATAAGATTGGGCCTAGAACGGCGAACTCACTGCCTTAGGTCGTCGAAACGTCGTGTTATATCCCGGGCAAAGATGAGCAACACCAGCACGCCCACATTTCATGAAGTCACGAGGGCAGTTGGTCATCAAATCCTAACATACAGCGCACAGCCAAGGTTGTGCCTCTCATATTCATTATACAGTTTACATGACGATGACGCATTTTACATTTTCTACTTCGTCATTAAAGTCCCTCTAATATTCTTTATTGTATTCTTCGGTCTTATCGGTAACGGACTTTCATTTGTGGTCTTAGGGAGGGAGAGACCGTTTACGTCGACGTCAGTCCTGCTTCGGTACCTCGCCATTGCTGACAGTCTTTTGCTCATTGCTCACATTTTTAATACAGGTCTACAGACCCTCTCACTTTACCTGCCAGTGCTGTATTGGTACCGGTATTTTATTAACATGACCCTTGGTTATATGTGGGCAGCTTTCGGGATAGCAAAGATTTTCTCCACATACGTCACACTTACAGTGGGTGCCGAGCGGTTCATTGCTGTGTGCAAACCGCTAAAAGCAGCTACGATTTGTACAATCAAGAATGCTCATATATTGGGAATAGCTGATGGTATATTCGCTTTTTTATCGCGAACAATAGTGGTAGTTACGCTATACTTCGGTAAGGCATATTGGTTTTATGATCACTGCACAGATTCCTATTTCGTAAAGTGGGATCGCGATTACCTCTACCCATTCCAAGACAACATATATATCAACGTCACTGGTCTTGTTTTTTACAACGTTACGACATTGGTCATTCCCACATTTTGTCTTGTGTTCTTCACCTATCGTCTGCTGGCAGCCTTGAAACAATCATCCGCAATGAGGCAGACGACAAGTGGAGGAAAAGCAGATGAAAACATGAAAGCGACAACAGTAAGAGTTTTAGCCGTGATCATCATCTTCTTAGTACTTGAGATTCCATACGCGATCGCAGGCATACTTAAAGTATTCGATGGGTATGTTTCGCAACAAAGCAGCACATATACTATAATAGTCACTAATTTTTTAAGCACTCTCAACAATTTCGTCAATTTCTACATATATTTTTTAACGGGGACGAAGTTTAGGCGAACATTAAATAATTTATTTTGCTCCCCGTTGAACACCAGAAGCCACCCGTTTGAGGACCTGAAGAGAAAATAAGGGCACGGGAACAGGGACCTTATTCATAAAAGACCCGCAAACGCACCGGGCGCGTAAACTACCCCGTACAGCGATCCGCGCCCGTAAAGTGGTATGCATAAAACGCCCGGATCTTCCCGGGTCCCGGTATCTTCCCCGGATTTTCTCGGGAGGTTAGGGGGCCCTCGGAAAACACCGGGCTGCTTCATTTTAACATGAAAATGGCTGTGGCATTTGCAATCGAGCAGAGGTAACGGCAGAATTTTCGTAGAAATCGTGTACAGTACATGATGTTATATTGCGAGGGAAGTGTAGTTAGACGTTTATTATTGGTAGGAAGACGTGCATGGACTTGTAAAACGATTTTTGATGCCACGTCACATTAGGGTATTCTTCCGGAAACATGTCATTGCACCGTCTATCAAACTGCTGTGTGCTCTACATTCTAAGCTATTTTGCTAACGGTAACATTCAGTACGCACCGGTACGTCAGCGGGTATGGCAAGCCGATCGTCATAACGACGTAAACATGGTTTTCGATCCTTAAACCATGCGTGGTTTAGGTCCCTGTTTTGGTTTACTGTCCTAAACTACAATTTTCAGGCACATTAAACCATAGTTTGAAGCAAACTATGGTAAAACTACTAATCGGCATAAACTATGGTTCGCGGTCCCTAAACTACGGTTTACTGCTAAGTGTCGATTCCCAAAGCGCCGATTGTCCATTCCGGCGTACATTATACGGTTTATGGTAAACTACACTTTGTGAGTAGACTACAGTTAAGCCTCCCTAAACCATGGTTTAGGATTTACTAACCCTAAGTTTGCTCTAAACTGTGGTTTTGGGTCACTAAACCACAGTTTGTTCCATACATTACTACGTTTAGGATTCCAAAACCGTAGTATGCAGTGAATGCAAGTTTAGGCTCCGGGACCGCTGGCAATTTGTATTGCTACATTCTGACTTTTGAATGGACATCATTTCCCCTAAACTGCGGATTAGGCTCCGTACTCTATAGATTACGCCTAATACGGTTCTAAAGTATGTAGACGAAATGAGCATTTTGCTCTAAGGCATGGTTTACGATGTCTAAACAGTATAGGATCATAATCTGTTGGGGGTAGAGGCTCCGAAAACATGGTTTAGGGATCGCAAACCATGGTTTATAAAAGGCGCCAGAATGGACAATCGGGCTGCCATAAACGTGAAATACTGCACGATATATGTGAGCACAGAGTACGCATGCACTTTAAGCCACCGGGCCCGGTAAGCTACGACACCGGGGTACCTGTCTCCGGGATGCTTTATGAATGCCACGGATCGTAAATTTACGGGGCCCGTAGACTCACCCGGTAACCCTCACCGGGAACGGATTTTCACGATTTTTTATGAATAAGGTCCCAGGCCCCCAAGAGGGCGTGTGGTCCTTCTGATTATAATAGCTACAATGATTTAACATGAAATGGTCCAAGGACCATGTGCTCGCCTGTGGGTGAATGTACCAGAAGAACAGATGACAATATTGTGTTTTTGGTTTTAGCCACCTAGTGGCCACGCTAAGAATTGAATTGGCCTGAAACTTGGTGTCATCGGTCATCTGACCTAGGGAAATATACGTACCAAGTTTCAGGCCAATAGCCTCTGCGGCTATGAAACATGCCACCTAATGGCAAAATTTTGAACTTTGACCACTGTGACCTTGAAAAAGAGGTCAAATACAAAACCCATTATTATATATCATGTAACCTCATTAGACGTACCTACGATAAAAATTTGGTGAGGATGCCACCAACGGTTAAAGCAAATGGCTCGCGGTGTTTGTTTACATTCAGTTGGGGCGCCATGACAGTTGGTCCTCAATATCAAGCGTCATTTTGAGAAAAAGGCGAAAGAACGATTTTAGTTTAATGGGCAATGCATTAGACAGCCAAACTTCGGAGGCGTATTCTGCAAAATCTGCCGCTTCAAAATCAATGTGAATTGCACAAAATGTACATTTTGACTGACTGAATTTGAAAACATCATTAACCCATTTTAACAAATTTTTAATGGAACCTCGTCCCCAGTGTTTAGGTTCGCATATTTGCACAGGGCTCACTCACCAGTGGGGACGAGGCCCGATTTGTCACC
>NMRB01002751.1:2388-40673 GCA_002633025.1 Notospermus geniculatus
TCAGCATCATAATGATATTGATATATCAAATTTGATATTTTGACATATCGGGAGATCTGCCACAGTAACTGACTTGAAACTGGTATCACAACATCATTGCTCATCCACGGATGTTATTGCAACTGAAATTTTCAGTTTGCACCTGCTCGGTCGCATGATATTTGGTGATATCGTGGTGAGATTTGATATTCAAATTTGATAACAGGACATAAGTCAGAATCTGGTGATGGTAGAGACCTAAAACCTTCACCTACACCTAGGTTATCAAGGATGAACTTTCAGATTACGCAATGACCTTGAACGTCAGAAGTCAAGGTCAAGGTCAAACAGTTCTTAAGCGCAAATTTCCTCGGAATTTCAGGAAAAAACGAATTACAAATCTGAATTTACCATCCCCGATAGGTTTAATCAGGGATCCTGTCCCAGTTATGCAATACTTCTCAAGGTCAGAGGTCAAGGTCACAGCCAACCATCGCAAATAACATGAGACAGAACCTGGTGATGGTGGAAGCCTAAATCCTTCATCTACACCTAGGTTATCAAGGATGAGCTTTCAGATTACATAATGACCTTGAAGGTCAGAGGTCAAGGTCAAGGTCAAACAGTTCTAAAGTGCAAATCTACTCAGAATTTCAGGGGAAAACTAATTAGAGGCCTGCATTAACCATCCCCTATTTGTTTAATCAAGGATCCCTGTGCCAGTTACGCAATACTTCTCAAGGTCAGAGGTCAAGGTCACAGATAACTAGCTCTAGAGTAGTAAACCTATCATCGGAAACCATAGACATCGCTCCGATGTCCTGCTCTTGTTTGAATATGGTTCTTCTTTTTGCTGATTGGGAAAGAAACCTCTGTTCGTCCTATTGGAACTGCATTTGGGAACTGTACTTTGTATGGGCTTGCTGCTATGGCATTTTGACCTACTTTTGGGCTGTCAAACTTTACCATGATAGTTTGCATTTCTTGTTCACTGGTATTGCACCAGATAAGTCATTCTACAGTACCTACAGCACCGTTTACTAAGCCATCAGAGACATCACGATTTGTTACTAACATGACTCGAGCAGATGTAGCTAGTTTTAGCTTAGTATGAAGACCACCAGTTTCTGATCTTTTATTTAATGACATATCTTTCGAAAGATGTTTTATCTTGCTTTTCATGATGTCTTTTGCTTCTATTGTGACAATTTCATGTTCTTGGCCAACCTGAGCCACAGGGACTTGAGGCATGCATGGCAGGGGTGGTGGGTGTTTCCGAGGTCCAAAAGCACCCCACGGACTGTGCCCTGACCCCTGGGTAAAATACCCCAGAAATATGTATATTATATAGGCCTATACATATTTCTGGGGTATTTTACCCCAGGGGTCAGGGCACTGTCCGTGGGGTGCTTTTGGACCTCGGAAACACCCACCACCCCTGCCATGCATGCCTCAAGTCCCTGTAACCTGAGCAAGGCAAGTTTCGTTGTAGGCATCAACTTCTGCATTTGTTCTGTACACTCTCAGTGTATTCGGGGGGACTTCAGTCTGTTTTCATCAGCCTACTCTCAAGGATTCTCAGATCATCACTGGTGCACGATGCTGTTCTTACTCTACCCAACGTATCTGCAAATGTAGCATCACCTCTCTGTCTCATTATACTTTTCTCATTGAACTTTTTTTACCCAACGTGAACCATACAGTTTCGCATATGGACTGGTTGGGAGACCAAATACAGGGCTCTCACCTATCGTTGCTAGTTCACAGAGATCTCCAAGAGCAAGGACACTGACATTTCCGAACACTGATTCTGCAGATGATCCCAGATGATCGCACTGAATACTCCATTCGTCGCTGATTGGTCGGGAAAAAATCCCATTAAAGTCCAATTTAAAATGAATTTATTTCGACCAATCAGCGATGAGGGAATATTCAGTCCGGCATCCTCGTCAGCCTGGCGCATCCTGTGAAAATATCTTGACAATCTTGTACGAAAATTGGACAAATTCATCGGATACCACGTTATATTTGGATTAATCTTTTTGACAGCAGGTTGGTGGTTTAGTGCATGTTCCTAGCTATCCATTGGTATATAGAATGTCCCGATCGACTATTTCATCCGCAGAAATAGTCCGGACCTGGTGGCAGAGTCAGTAAGGTGAAACCGCCTGACCTTTGCGTAGGAGATTGTGGCCCGTATTCTGAAAGTTCACTTACACTCACACTCATTGAGTATTGATACTCAATGAGTGTCACTCAAGACTCAATGAGTGATTGAGTATCAATAGGCCTACTCACACTTGAACCTTTCAGAGACCTCACTCACACTCACCCAAGTCATTAGTTTGGAGTGAAGGTTGAGTGATGGTATACCTCCCTCAGCCTTCACTCAAGTAAACGTTTATTTACCAAAATGGCGTATATGTGGCTCAATAGGTTGGAAAATATTGAAAGATTAGAACAAAATGTTGGTCACTTGCGAAGAGAATATAATTTTGACTATGACAAGTACACCGACGATGAGTTCCAGAGACGTTTCAGATTAACCAAAGCTCATTAAGTGCGAGTGGTCCCTCAAGTTTTTGAGGTCACACTCACACTCGTACTGGCAATACAAAGCCAGTGTGCACACTGAAGACCAACTATTACTCGAGGGGCACTTGACATAGGGACACCCTAATTCAAGATCCGAGATCCGAGATCCAAGATCCAAGACCCAATAATTCAAGATCCAAGACCCACAATTTTGGTGTAGTATAGTAGGCCTATACTCCTCCTAGATATGCCCCTACAAGTTAAGATAAGGAGTTTATTTCAAGTGTGAACATTCATTCTCATTCATTTGCCGATTAGTGTCTTTTTTGCGACATAAGAAATTTACAATGATTTACAAACAATGCCATACCACCACTTGCGAGTGCCCCCATTCTCGATATGGCTGTAGCATTAAAGGCACAGTAACTGATCCAATAAGTTGGTGGATGAAGTTGTGAAAATAGATAGCGTTGTCAGGTCATATCCGAATGGTCACTGTCTCATTTTAATCCGTCGCTGAACAATAGGACCGGACTGAGATTAACTGTCATCTAATGTCACCCAATAGTATCCTATGAACTCTCCTGTGTGCACTGTGTTGTTTCATACAAGTGAAAGGAACACCATGCTATGATCAGGCCTGCGACCTTGTCTTCTCTCTTGGCAGCAGTAATTAACATTTATGACACTCCGCTGGAGAAGTGTACCACTTGTTGACAGTTAAAATAAACAGTAGGGCCTATGGGGTCGATAGATCTACCATCGGCACAACTAGGCCTACTGCATCAGAGTTCGGAGTTCGCTCTGTTTTGGAACAACATTTTGGGTGGGTCTTGGATTAAGGAATTAAACCGGAGGCGGAGGGTCTTGGTTGCGACACCAAACCCGCGAGGGTGGAGCTAAAATGTAGTCCAAACCCGAGGCGCTTCGCCGAGGGTTTGGACGGAATTTTTGCTCCACCCGAGCGGGTTTGGTGTCGCAACCAAGACCCGAAGCCGAGGGTTTAATTTCTATTCTAAAATACCTCAAACTAAAGTATACAAGGTTCAGTGCAGTTTGATTGCAATAAATAGGCCTAAGATACCAGGGAGGACGCTCCGTCGATGACGCGACATCAGTGAATCACGCACTGTGTGTACAAACCTGTACATCGTGCGTACATCGTGTACATCTGTGTGCAGCGCTAGCAGCAAGCTGCAGGAGTCGAAATGAGGTAGCAGGGCGCTTTCTTCAACAGATTATCCGCAGGAAATGTACCTGATGGTACAAAACCTCGTTGGGATAGGTCACTGAGTATCCATCTGGCCGACATTCGCTGCACTACTTCGCTGAATGCTCGAAGCGAGAAGTTGGACGCACGTTGTGGAAACACTGAGCAGTGCTGAGCGGGTCTTGGTTGTGTCACCGAGACCCGCTGCATTCAGAATGAGGCTAATGCATTATCCATTTGAAACATACGCACGAGATACCAAGGTATTTTAGAATCTTGAATTATTGGGTCTTGGATCTTGGATCTTGGATCTCGGATCTTGGATCTTGAATTAGGGTGTCCCCTTGACATAGTGACAGTTGCGTGACCTCTGTGAATCTAAAAATATGCATTGTGTGAGTGGTCCCTCAAATTATTTAGGTCACACTCACACTCGTACTTGAGTGTCCCTTGAGCCACAAGTCAGCGACACTCACTTCAGTATGACATGTATGAGTAGAGTGTGAGTGCGAGTCAGCTTTTAGAATACGTGCGTGTGTTTTTATCCGCTGTAAGAATCCCGGCCATTGGTCGATCACTGTATTTAGCCCAATCAGTGGTCGTCTTTTATCTAGGTTTACGCATCCGCATCCGTATACGTTGTGCTTTCTCAAATGAATAAGGAGGTTGAGATCAGCGACTTATCACTGATCCTTATACGTATACGGATTGAAATGTACACAAAATTTGTCCTCGTTGTACAGAATTCTATCCGTATACGTATAAGGATCCGTGATAAGTCGCTTATCTCAACCTCCCTAATTAAAGATCCGTCAGAACGCAAACGTATCGGGATACGTATACCACTGTATACGTTTCGGTTTAAGAATAGGTAGCGGTCCTCAAGCTCTCTAATATTTACGCTGCAATGTAATACTTGCTAGGAAATAAATGGTATTATCTTGGGCGGGATTCGAATTATTTCCTTTGCAAAAAATTGGATGAGAAATCTTACGAAATAGTTCTTAGGAAAAAAATGCATCGTGTACGGCGACACTTTGGACACCCCTTCAGAAATCACGTGTTCGACCATTTCAATTTCATATTGTCACCACATGTACGTTCGAATCATTATGACTAGCATTTTTTAACCACGGCCCCAAACATTTTGAACTTTCTTCGATTGTTATTGCCTTGTTTTGAGTAAATATCCATCAAATTCAAAAACATTTTCCTTAGTTGTTATACACAGGGCCGATTTTTTAAACGATAGTTAAGGCAAACCTCGGTTTAACCATCGGGTTTTCTGACAAACCGTGAATTAACCAAACTAAACCTTTTGACTTTTGGCATGTTTGGCTATCAAGGATTCATAAAATCGAAAAATTCACTTCGATTAACAAACAGTTTGTCAACTGAGGGTTAATGAAACCCGATGGTTATCACAGCGATCGTTTAAAAAATCGGCCCATTGAATCTAGTGAACAGCCAGAACAAAAGCATATTGTGTTGAAAACCGCGAATGATTTCTTTGCGTACCGTACAGAACCAGCCGTAAAAATGGAACGGCTTTTCCATAACAATTCGAATATCCAACCTCGACTGGCGATGAGTCTTGGATGAGCTCACAGCCGTCTTCAATGTGTTCGTTGGATCTCGTCTTGTTGGTATCTTGAATTACCGGTAGGGCTCATTTGATAACTCTCACTAATTTGTGAGGTCATTAACTTTGATGGGCACAATGTACATGTACATGTACCTCCGCTTCAAACTCGGGATTTCATCAAATATCACCAGTTCTCGCGATGCTAGTTAGATGAAAGCGGAGGCTGGTACAAAATGGCGGAGGCCCAGTGGACAACTGGTTCAATATGCAGGACAACGAGTGGAGGATTTTATTTTTGTACATTACTTGCTTGTATCACAGGATTCTGGTCGGATGAGAACCAAAGGTTGGTCGGAGTGGTGAATTATATCGAATTAAGTTGCCGAGGATGCGTCATCCTAACAAGTAACCTACTTTACAACCTGATTAACGTATCATTGTACTGATTTTACGGTCGTGGTCTGGCTGACTGACCAGTAGGCCTACTCGAGAAAAATGGCGACTGGTGATCTTAATGCAAAAAGCACCGACCCAAGGAAAATTTGAATCACATTCATAAACGCTCATCGGTTTAAAAACAATGATGGTCGATGATGTCATGTCAACGTCTAACCTCCTGTCCCTACTTCTGCTGTTGGTTTGTGCTGTGGTTGACAGTAATTACAAGGTAAGCTTAGAGGTTAAAAATTGCAATAAGCGATATCAACTCTAAAGGCCACCGTACACGATACATTTTTTCCTATGAAATATTTCGTACGATTTCTCATCCAATATTTTGGGGAAGGAAATATTTCGTATCCCGCTGTAGATGATCCCATTTATTTCCTAGGAAGTACACTCTTATAGGAAAGTAAAAGGACAGCAAGTTTTCTTAAATACCGCAAAACCCATTAGAACTAGAGCAATGGTATTTGCACCCAATATGTAGCAACATGTTGGGCATAGTTTTCGCGAAACCCCCGAAACGCCAACGGGAATGCCAAACCCATTGTACGATACCACGAAGAGAGCACCGAACAAAAGGACAGACGTTCGCGTTGGCGTTTCGGGGGCTTTGCGAAAACTCTGTAATAATATGCTACCACAGCGTACACGATAGGAATTATATCCTATAGCATTTTATGCACAAGAAAAATAGAACAGAACCTATTTGTGGATTGTTTCCTATACAACAAAAATGGGACGATGTTTCCCGACATACTCTAAATTCCCACTTACCTGTCCCATTCCTAGGAAAAAATGACTAAATCCTGAGTTGAAGATAACGGGGAGGGGTATTCTCAGAAATTGTAATGTCCTGTCCACTTACTTGTCCCACTCCCGGGCCTGGCAAAGAATGACAGCCGTGCGATATCTTCCAACTTAGGATTTGGTCATTTTTTCCGAGTTCAGGAATGGGACAGGTAAGTGGGAATTTAGAGTACATGGTAAAATAAATTCCTACAAAGTATTTCGTAGGACAAAAATGTATCGTGTATGCCGGCCATATACGTGCAATATTATTGCGCAATATGAGCATGAAGATGGGCATTATTTACTGCCAATCTTTCTCCCACCCATCATACCAGAAGCACTGGTATTTGGGTCGCACCTAAGCCGTGTTTACACCACCAAACATTTCTGTCCAGTTAACGACATCGTTAACCTTACGACGGCTTCGGGAACACGGGTCCTGGTCCACTTCATTTGTACCGTTTAGACTGCAGCGATGAGTCACCGCGCAACCGATCTAAAGCGTCGCTCTCCATTGAGTGGAGGTAAGAATCGTATTTTTGACACTTCAAAAAACGTATTTTCAAAGGCAAAATCGTAAGGCGTACAAAGAGGGTCAAAAATCGTACATTGTACGCGAAATGCACGTCGAGTATTCACGCGAGTGAACCCAAATGACGCAAGGACTAACTGCGCGCATGCTCAATACCGTCTCAGGCAAGTGGACTCGGTCCAGTTCGCCGTTCGTCACGTTTACACTGCACATTGGTCGGACCGAGTTCACTTGATTTTTGGTAGTGTAAACACGGCTTTAGACTTAACTACAAGGTAGTTTTATGAATATGGCCCCTGGAACCCACCACGTATATGTATATTGGCTGCGTCATGAAACTTGTGAGCGTAGTTGGAGGGCGTGGGGATGACCCTTGGTAGCCAAGATGAACGACAACAGTGGCGTAATGGTAGTGTATCGGACACGTGTTTGGGAAGCTCCGAGTCCGATACTGGACTAGATTGCTACTATGTACTCGTAAGGGATGTGAAAAAGACAGCGCAGAGCAAAAGCACTCAAAAGAGGAAGGAGCTTTTCCTGTTTTTTTAAAGGCCACCGTACACGATACATCTTTTCCCTACGAAATATTTCGTACGATTTCTTATCCAAATATTTTGGAAGGAAATATTTCGCATCCCGCCGTAGATGATTCCATTTATTTCCTAGTGTTACGAACTGTACGTATTGACCGCGGTTCCCCCTGCGCGCTTGACATTAATGGTTGACCGATTTAGTCGGTTGATTGAAGTTACGTAATGTATAGCGCATAAGATCCTTATAAAACGGGAGCATTGAGCAGACCGGGGCGAGTTATGAAAGCGACGGCATGCAGACGTAAGACGGCTATGTTTGTGGGCAGCTCGTGTTATCGGGTCCTGTGTGTATGGGGCCAGTTGTCGTACGTTTCCACGAGGAAAACGCTGAACACACGTGTGTTGGTACGAGGACAACGGTGCTGCAGAACGAGACGCGATACGTTCCCCTGGCCAGGGAGTTGCTACGGACGTTGACACGGCGATAAGTATACGCATTGAAACGAATCGTACGAAACCTCTCTCGTCGCTGACGTTGGAAAATCCGGGGCATTGGGCCCAGCCTTTCGGTCTGCTCCCTCGCGAACGCGTGCGCCATCAGTTTCAACTTTGACTGTATTTTTGTTCAATATAGTATTTTTGTACACTTTATGAGTTGTTTTCTCTTGTAGACGCTCCAAGTCTATGCAGATTCCTTGCATGACACAGCCCATACATATATGAGTATGTAACACCTAGGAAGTATTACGTTGCAGCGTGAATGTTATTGTGTGTGACGATAAATATGACCCCGTCACGGGGTCATATTTTTTGTAGGATTGACCTATTACGTGCGGACAAGGGGCACAATGCGTCAGCTGTACAATAATATGCTACCACAGCGTACACGATATAGGAATTATTTCCTATAGAATTTTATTGTACAAGAAAAATAGGACAGAACCTATTTGTGGAGTTTTCCTATACGACAAAAATGGGACGATGTTTCCCGTCATACATGGTAAAATAAATTTGTACAAAAGGAAGGAAAAAATTATCGTGTACGGCGGCCTTGACCTGTTTTTCTTGCACTTCGTACATGTACAGTACAGTGTACAATGTATTCATACTACAGACCAACAGTGACAGGACGGTATTATGGGGACACATAGTTCGTGAAATGAAATATGTCGTCATCAGGGAAATGATGGTCGTACCTTTTATGGCAGGTTCAAATAGGATGAAGGGCCGGCCGGCAGTCAAAGTTTTTCGCGTCCGTAATGGACGGAAACGGGGACGAATAGTTCCGCTTGAAGATTGGCGGCACTATGCGAACGCCTCTGGTCACATCTTCGTATTCATCATTGGAGACTTCATACAAAAGAAGTACAACGCGCAAATGATAATGGGCGTGCCCAATGTTTGTGCGGATACTGACTTCAGCGATCTGTATTGTCGGCTCTTCATGAACGTAGTGACGGCGGATCCTACGGTTTTCCTCATGAAATGGAAAATGATCTTTAAAAAGTACGGTTATAGTTTCTGCTGGAGAAGGGAGATCAATTGCATAGGACGGCCGAGCAGATGGTGAGCTGCGTTCACACTGAAACCGACTTGAAAGCGTTTTCCGGAAAACTTTATTCCCAAGACAAATTTTGTATTTAAGACGGTTTTAATCCAGGTTTTAAGAAAGTTTTACACTAATCCCATAATTTGACCCCTGGTCAGGTTTTAGATTAAAACCTGATTAAAAGGCCTCATTGTTGGGTGCTGGAGGCGAGCTGATTACAAAGAGAAGACCTGTATAAAAAGATCATATGGAGGCCAAAACAACCATTGCTATCATAAATAAATGAGAATATAAGTAAAAACTTGCAACATTCTGGATTGCTATTCGCTTCTTTGATCGAGATTAAATAAACTTATATCATCGGTTTCTTCACCGACAGGCTCATTTCAGAAGAAGACTCGGAGGTACTGTAATTTTTCTCAACAGAAACTCGAACTTATAATTTTGAGCGTCTATACATAGGCCAACCCTACTCCATTGTAAAGCCCAATTGGGTACCCTGCGACCTTTAGCATTTAGGTCTTCACCGACCTTCCACGCTCGTACCTCGTAGGTTGACCCTCACCACTTGAACTCGCGTTACTGCCACTTCGACCGAATCCTCTGTCGAAAGGTAAGAGTTTGTAATCTAAGATGACATCTGTGGCTGGGTGGGGCGGCGCATCTCAAAGCGGGAAGCACACCAGGTGAGGGTGATGAAGGCGATGCCGTAAGTGATCTGACTCATGATCGCCGATAGCCGATTTTGTCGATAGCCAAAATCAACTATACGCCTTATTTTGCAATCTCTATCTTGGTCCCAGCAGTGTAATGTTTTTACATGTTTTTACATTTTTCTATGTGACTCTCATCGTTTGGGACACACTGGGAACAGACTCACTGTTTTCATCCTCGAATCGCGCCTTATTCCCTCAATCTATTGTATGTCACACTACCACATGGACCTCACTGAACAACGGCGTCCGTTGTGGTCCCCTCCTCTATTTTTCNAGGACCAAAAAACTAAATACGGCCCTGGATATCGCCCTCACTTCGCCTGGCGTGCTGCCCATATTAGAGAGGTTGCGCAGCGGGCAGACTCCGACATCAACTACCGGTACGAGAATGAATTGCAGTCCGCTGTGTACATCCTTGATAAAAACGATTTGATAGACGTTTGCAAATATCGTAAAATGCCATAAATTATTGAAGGCAGAAAAATTTCATTGGCCTTATATATCGGAAGTGCGGATAAATACTGAATATTGAAGTGGTAACCCTAGTCGTTACGACTTGAAACACGACTATAATATTTGCGATTTACGTGCGCTTCCGATTACGCGTCAAAATTATTCTGCCACAGAGTTACGGCATTTTACGATTTGCAAAGGTCTATCGATATCAAGGATGTCTACAGCGGACTGCAATTCATTCTCGTAGTTGAAGCCGGAGTCGGAATCAAAGCTGCGCAACCTATCTATAGAGTAACCTGGTTCCCTGGGCGTCCGACGGTGGCGCTGGCTGACGATTCGTGTCGAAGCCCAGGTATCCGCAACTCAGAAAAATAGCCGGAATTCCGGCTAGTGGGAAGCCGTTGATTCTGAGCGTCGATTAAACGTCGTGTAAATCAGGTTGATTGGGATATAAAAATTTTGTTATCATTAGCACGTTTTAGAATAGTCGTAACATTTCTAATAAAGTGGAAATTGAAATTTATAACTAACGATTAATCGCTGACTAATTTGGGAGTGAATCGAGTGCCGGAATGAATCGCATACAGAGTCAAATTTCAAATTTAAAGATGGCGTCTTCGCTTTGGGCCAGTTCAGACATTAAAATCATGGAAAACTACAAGTATATCGACGATACATTTGAGTTATCGATTGTGAGTACATTTTCTACAGACATTGTTGACAACGTGCAGCAGAGAAGTCATTTCTGACAGGTAATACACACATATACATCTGCTTTGCACTTCGCTTTTGGACACGGCTTTCCCAGGGATGACGTCACTGCTATTTATAGACGGTTGCGGATGCCTGGGCTCCTACCGTCGGTAGGAGACCAGGGAACCAGGTTATCTATAGAGGTTTCCCACGTGACGTCATCAAGGCCGCGTTGGCCGTCAAATTGACCACGTGTTTCCTGAAGGAACGTCACGATGACGCGATGACGTTATTTCGGGTCGTGTCTCATCGCGTCAGGCGGAACGTCAATCCACGTGTAGCACCCTATTGACGCCAGTTTGCGTCATTTTGACGGCCAGTCACATGACTTGATGACGTCAGTGGGATTCCTCTATTGCTGTGTACTGCCCGCCAAACAAGTGCCGATCGACTCGAATCAGGATACTGATTGCTTCAGGTGTTTCGAGACCTTAAACCGTTGATGAAGGCAACTAGCGTCGGCACTAAGGAACTACGTGGCTGCTCGAATCAAGAGGAACCTGGTGACTTTGTTTTGAAAAAATCGGACAGGATCTCTTCATGCCTGCGGGAGAACTCACTCAGAGCTCTTAATCACAGTTCCTTGGTTCCTGGTAATCGTTTTCTGACGTTGATATCCATGAATGATGCCTGCTATGAAATTGATATTCAGCACAATGGACATTATAAGATCCTGCTGTGTTCCAAATTTGGTAACATTCACGATGGAAAATCCTTTACGGCAATTACAGGTAGGCCCTAGCCTGACTAAGCTCTCGGATAGCGCCTCTAGACGCCATGTTCCCGGAACGCCGCGACGCGGCCAATCTGCGAAGCAAACTGACGTCAAATTTGGACCACCGCTGTGATATGGTTATGTAAATAATTTTTCGAGAATGACAAAAAATGGCCTGTGCTCCACGACTTAAGCCTAGTTTATACTTCGACGCAAGACCATCGGCGTCCGACGCCCGATCAAATCTGGACGCCGACTTCCCGGAATTGATTCATAGTCCAGCGTACTTCGGCGACGGCGACCCCTATGAAATGACTCAAGTAATAACAGCCTCGCGATCGGACGCCGACCAAATCGCACGACGGGGTCGGCGTCGAACGCAAGAACGCGCGTCGGTCGCCGGCGATGGTCGTGCGTCGAAGTATAAACTAGGCTTAAGGCGCGTTTGAGGCTGCAACGCATGGGGAACGATGAAGACCGTAAAACTGAAGTATAAAGGCCCGTTTCCACTATAGCGGATTCTGCGGCGGTTCCCGGCGGCGAAATTTTTTTTCCCGACCTGTTGGGGATCTTCACTGTACATAGTACGTACAAGTGGACCAATCAAAACTCGCGCAAACGTGACGTCATCGGGGACTTAGCTCAGGCGGTAGAGCGCTATACTTCTCAATTTCAATGCTATTGATGTGGGTTCGAATCCAGGTTCGTGTCACGATTTTTCTTTCCGTTTTTCTTTCTAATTTTTCTTTTCCCCATCCTTGTATGACTTTTACTCTTTTTCTTTTTCTTTTTTGTTTTCACCATTGCTTGTTTTTTTAACTTATTTTCTAAAAACTAACAGCAATGAATTGAAAGAAATACATATTTTTTTCATTTTTTATTATGTTTCCCTATTAAAACGTCTTCACAAAATTCTTGTCCCAAATGATTATTCTTCTGCACAGATTTATTTATTTGGTCACTCTCTCTGTTAAGCACTTTTTACACTTTCATATACTTGTTTCCTCCATGAACAGAAACGTCCTCACCCTGCAGTTTTTACAATGTACATGTATTACGTTTTTGGCCCATACTTCCACAGAGCAGACCGAACCGATATCTATGTACATGTACAAAAAAAATGAAACTGATCGAAGTACCGTACATTTAAGTAATAGCATTCTCTGAACATAATTACTTGGCACTGTGAGTTTTTCCAAGGTTTTGGTTTCTCTCTACACATACTGAGAGGTTGTGAGGAGCCTTTTTAGGCCTCTTGGGCAGATTGCTCAGGGAACACATCAAGTCATCCTTTAAGGGACGGTTCTCCTTCAAGGGACAGTTTGATAGCTTTGGCCTTCTACCAGTAATAAGGCATTTCCTCCCTCCAAGTGCACATTTTCTGCGAGCCACAGCTGTAGGCTGTACACCAATGCTTGTACCCCTAATAACCTTCCTAGATTTGTGGCTCACGTTCAACCCAGAATATTTGCCAAAGCAAGCTAGAGCCGAGTCCAAGGCAGAATCCGTTTGCAATTCATCAAGTTTTCAAAAACTTCTTGGCAGACGGAACTAGGGAGTTGTTGCTTGTGACTCTCTGGCATAAGCCAGCGGCTGCAAGCATTATCTGCTCTGTAACAGTCGTGATTTCATTATGCAACTCTGGTTCACTGGACTTCGAGGAAGGCCTGCTCTTTGAACGTTCAAGAAATTTGTTCTGAAGCTGCCTCTGTTGCTCTAGACTCCACGAAGCTGGCTCATTATCTCGGACCATTGGAGATTGACCCTTATCACCTCCATCATCATCATCACCGTTAAAGGCTGCAGTGGCTTCATTCAAGCTGGCATTCTGTTCTTCAGTTGTCTGTTCTATCACACCTTCCATAGGTTGCACATGAGGAACAGAGCGCAGACTTGAAAACCACCCTTCTGGCACAGTGGTATTGCCTGTCGCAAGCTGGAGGAATTTCTTTCTGGGCTCTGGCGAATTGACTGGAACAAAGTTTACTGAATCAACACCAAAGAACTTGACAACAGCATACTGGTGCTTGCAGGGAGCACCAGTATTGCCTACATAGCAGGTACACAGACAAAGTTCAGTGTCTACCAGGTACTCCTCTTCCTTTGTTTCACTTGATACACAGAATACAGTGTTAGACACTTGTTTTATTTTCTGTTTTGAAATGTTCTGCTTATCAGGAAAGAAGCACTTTGAAATGGTCATATCAAATCTGTTATTGGCGATGTCCATGAATCTTCGTTCATAATACATTTTAAATCTTGTGAGCATGAAGTCGACCAACTGCACCACATTGAATGCCCTTGTTCGCACAAAGATTTTATCCTTTAATACTCTCATTGCCGCTTCGACGAAATTGTTGGTGTGATTCCCCCTTGTTGACAAGTCTTCCCTGAGGCAAATAGCCCACTCCTTTCTGCGATCAAAGATTCCTTCCATGTATCTCAATGTCATCAGCCGCAAGAGCTTCATACTTTTCTTGAAGAGCATCTTCATTCTTAGCATAGACCATGGCTTTTAACAATGCAAGTAAATGTGGTCTATCTGGTTTGGCAATGGCATTTTTAGCCTCCCACAGGTATCGCCAATTGGCCTGAAGCAGATGAAATATGCACAGTAGAAGGGCTGAATCTGGATAGCAGTCTTGAATAGCGCTGCGTTCGGCACTAGAATCATCAGTAAGGAACACTACGGGACCTTTATTCCCGTTGCGAAAGAATGCTCCTTCAGGTAGGATATCACGGAGGAGTTGCAGTCCAGCAGAAATAACCTCTCTGGCTTCGGAAGTTATTATAAAACAACCAAGGGGAACACCACCAGCAGAGGAATGGGTCAGCAGAAGAAATATTCTACAATGGTGTCGATCCACTCCACCACTGGCATCCACAAATACAAGTTCTCCACTCTGCTGAATCAAGATGTGCGCCCTTTTCATCAGTGGGGTACAGATTGCCACCACAAGGTCCTTGCCCAGAGTACTGACTTTAGCACATTCGTCTCCTCTTTCAGTATTAAACTGACTAACGAGTCGTTCTAGGTCCTTCAGCATTTGCTCTCCAGTTGGTGCACCATAAGTAGCTGCGAAAATCTTGTAGTAAAGCCTGAAAAAGAAAATCAAATTAAAATATCCGTTTAATAGGAGGCGATCGCACTCGTGCTGAAGTGTAAATGCTTATGATAATTTTTGCTTTGAACATTAGTTAGAATATTAAAAAAATCAAAAGTCACCCGACCATATTGGCAAATTTTCGACCCCACACCAGTTAAGGCACTTTCAAGTCAAAATCCCAGAAGTGAATAACGATGAAATGAACTTTACCTGTAGCAGTATCCTAAATCTGGACATTTGGCTCTATCCGCTGCAGCAAAAGCATAGTTGTCACCTTCAGCTATCTGCAGATCAGTCTTGATTGTTTCAAGGGCAGATGAAGGGGAACGGCCTTTTCCGAAAAGGTCCTTCAACAACTGCTTTGTCTCCTCTGACACATCTCTTTCACGCAAGCTGTCAGCTGATTCAATGGCATGATCGTGGGTATTCTTTATGATTATTTCACATGGGTATTCAGGAAGAAATGGGTCTGGCGTGGCTGAGCTGAAATAAGAGAAAAAAGATTAGAGAAAAGAAAACAACCATTATAAAGAGCGAGGCTTGGAACTTTGATACTGAAAACCCCATTGCAATTCTATACATAAATTAGCATACACTTTCTAGCTTTCTTATCCTGGAGCCTTTTCTTTGGAAATGAAAATTGCTGCACCGGCTACAGATTGCCACAGAATGTTAAGCTTGTTAACATACCGTGATTTTCCTTTCTTGAAATCAGTTCTCTTGATTGTTATGGTGAGCACAGCAGGACAGTCAGTATTCTTTGATCCTCGCCGTGCATTAGCAGTCTCTGAACGGGGATATGTGTTGTGATGACATCTATAACTGCGCTTGTAGATACATGTATTTATTTTCCCTTTCGCTTTCATTCCATTTAAAATTCTCCATGTTACTTTACTTCTCTCTTCCAAGTCTTTCTTCCATTGATCTGCTGCTTCCTGGCTCTGAATTCTTGTCCTCACAGTTGCAGTGAACTCATGTGGACTTGCATAGTCTGGAGTCCCACTGAACTTATACTCAAATCCATCAGGAAGAATTTCCTGAAAAAAAGTGAAAGAAGATTGTACTGTTTTCAAATTGCTTCAGAAAAAGCAACTTGAAATACATGTACGCCTACTACATAGTGCTGGGCCTGAATAATCCAGTACCCAACATTTAGCAATTAGCATGCAGTTTCATCACATCAAATGATCACTTTATTCATTTTCATGTGTGCAAAATTCTGCTTTTTAGCCCATCTGAAATAGATCTTCAGAGATATAATTCCACTTTTAGATTTAATTTCCTAAACTCTAGGCGTAAACATGGTAAAGGCCTACAAACTGTCACATATCTGTATCACATTCATAGTAGACCTATATAAAATAAACTAACTGTGACCGCCGCTTTGAATATGCCACACGCCACGTGCGCGCAACAATACGATGGCACTCCAGCACAATTAACATAAAAGCGGTCACCGCCGCATCATCTCTATCGAGGGTATGTATACATGTACTATAGCATAGGCTAGGCCTACTAACTGTATGTAGGCTACAGGCTGCAATCTGTCTCTGTAGCTAACAAGAAACTAAGACAAAAGCGAGACAAAACAGGGCAGACTATTTTGCCTATTGGGACCTATGTACCTTTATGGAGTTAACATTTTGCTCAAATACGGAGTTACAAGCGAACTGGGGCCCTCCATCAACATGATCAGTCTGAGAAATCGAAAATGCCGCCATGGCGATTTGTGACGTGGAAGTTGATATAGGCCTATGTAATTACCAAAACCTCCGCTTGGCGCAGAAGAGTCGCCTGTACAAAATGTACAGTGTAGATCCCCAACAGGTCGGGAAAAAAAATTTCGCTTCCCGGCGAGGGATGCGATTTTCACAGGGCTTTGGATAATCCTTCGATGGTTTAACAATACAATAGACTATTTATTATCCCAATGCCTGTGAAAACCGCTCCGCTCGCCGCAAGACGCGGCAGAATCCGCTATAGCGGAAACGGGCCTTAGACGTGGATTTGAGTATGCAGAGCGTGCAATTATTATTTGTGGGCCTAATTTAAGTTTGGTGTATACGTCAGACGACGCCGCCGCCTGGTTGCCTGGGGTGTCGACTTGAGGAATCATGACGTCGCCCATGACGCTTTCTGCGCTTGCGTACCTTCCCCATTGAAATGCTGACCCGGGCAGGCTCGAACGAACCGCGACTTGGAGCGTGTACCAAACACACCCGAACCATGGAGAGGTAGGCCCCCCTACACCCCTCCATGGTTCGGGTGTCCGCATCCCATCATTCTCACCAACCCACTGTTATCGACGTTACAATAAATCCACAGGCCAACTCATATCTCAAGCCGCCCAGCGGGTTGGTTCTAAACCTGGCACTGGCACGCTGGCACTGGCACTGGCACTGGTATCATATTATGGCCAGAAATCATGAAAAAATTGTATATTTACGTAACAGTTATTATTTTGGAAGATAATAGGGCCAAACCAGTTTAACATGGATCAATTATGTTGAAAATAATTTTAAATTTTTTTTTCTAGTTTTTTAGATTTTTCAAAATAATTGATCCATGTTAAACTGGTTGGCCCTATTATCTTCCAAAATAATAGCTGTTAGGTAAATATACCTTTTTTCATGATTTCTGACCATAATATGACGCCAGTGCCAGTGCCAGCGTGCCAGTACCAGGTTTAGAACCAACCCCCGCCCAGCGGCCTAAACTAACAATCGGTGATTTCAAAGTTGATGTTAACACGGTGTTTACAATGCTGTAATTCATTGTAAACACCGTGTTAACACCAACTATGAAATCACCCAATGACTGGTTCCGATTCCTCTGGGTGTTCTCTCCTCAGAAGCAGTGAAGTGTGCTGGTTGCTAAAAACGAGCGCAGTCCTTCCATTTATTTTGAAAAATACAGTATTCTGAAAAATACAGGAACACGCGACTTCAATATTCGAGCATTTCGGTACCTGCAACATGCAAGGCCCGACGCCTGATATTGCAGGCGCGTATTGGCCTGGAATCAGCCAATGGAAAGCGTTGATACATACATCGCCCAACACCAGGATTGCTGTCCAATCAAATGCATCATGTTTGCCCAAGATGGCCGGCGCACCCTCATCGCTCAGTAAACTGCCGATTTGAAATGAAGTTTAGGGCTCGGCCTAGGCCTATCATGCTATACCAAGGAAGGAAACCCACGGGCAATTTTTGTCTGTGGATTTTTCAGAATGGTGGTTCTTACCCACGATACCAGCTCGAGGAAGAACTTCCCAAATCATCAGAACAAGGAGCAGTGTCGAATGTGTTCTGTTGGGCATCATAAAAGATGGCTGCTAGGACGTCCATGATATCAAAATACTTGAGATATACGAATGCCGGCACGTCATTTTCTAGCGATGCATAATCTGTGTCAGTACCGGCATTTTTATTAGGTCTATTTCATGACGCAAAATATTTCCCGGCGCACTGGTGTTGATGAGCATTTCAGTTGTTTATAACAAAGTGTGGCGATTATTCCTGTGATAAAGGGCTCCGCACACTAGCGATTTTTCGAGCGATTTTCTGGGCGATCGGCCTTGCAACCAGGCCAGCGACTGAACATTTTTACTTTTTGGTCTCCTCTTTGCGGCAGATTGTTACGCGACTGAATTACGCAATTTGGTCGCGCGGTAAGTCCCCACAACCAAGCGACCGAAAGTTCAACATGTTGAACTTTTGGTCGCTTGGCAGAGTCCACTGCTACCGCGACCGTCTCCAGCAAAATAGTCGCCCGTTTGCGGATCGTCCTAGGAAACTGCCGTGTGCGAAATTAGCTCAGCGACCTTACAGGCGATTATCGCATGCGACGTCGTAGGCGACAGTCGCGTCGCTGGTCTCCTCAGTTTAGTCGCTAGTGTGCGGTGCCCTTAACTGACAAATGTCATGATCTCTCCATTGCTAGAGGGAGGTTTAGAAATCAAACGATAAACAGAAATATTACAATAACGTTATTTTTCATACTACACATTAACCAGATTTTATATTGCATTTTCGGTACAAAAATAACGGTGGAATAGAGTTGTTGACAACCCGTAACTGTTCGTGACCACCAAACTGTCCCTGATGTAGGGCTATGCGAATGATGTAATATGCATATCAGGGTTATATGACTTCGGTAACATAGCAGCAATGACCCAATCCAATCCTAGAGTGGAAATCAGCAATGTCACTCTCAGGTAGTGTGTAATCACTGAACGTGTTCACCCTTTGACCATTTTATGTCAAGTCGTCTGGGATTCACTGCCAGGCGTTTCTTACCAGAGTGCAGTTTGCCCCTTCAAACTGTTATTGAATTGTTGGGCCAGCACCGATTACACATTGAATGCACGAGTCCACAACTGTTATGTCCCGGACTGTTGTTGTATTACTGTTGTATTTTAGGGCCGAGACATTCGCTTAAATCTCAACATACAAATCGTTTCGTCCAATCTGTTTGACAAAGATAGGTCCCATACAACCCGGTAAATGCCCATCAATAGTCGCGACAGTAACCTCTGGGCCGTTCCCTTCCTGCTCCGTTTCGCCCGTGATTTCATGACTCTTGCTGGTCGAGTCCGTTCTATCGAGTGTAAGCACTGAAGTAGACCGACTCTCTTTGATATTATCATGGTCTCCTCCATCCGCGGACTCGACGCTGGCAGCGGTCGAGGCGGATCCACGGAATTCGCGTTTCGCGAACTGTGGGGAATTTCTCACCTGCAACAGAGTTTAGACGAAAGGTTAGGACTTTCCTTTAGAATCCATTCACGCGAATTTCCAGCGGTGCGATGTCGCATCCTTTCTTCACTACCAACGCCGGGGGAACAATGGTTGCAGCATCGAACCGCTCGAAAAATCAGGTGAATGGATTCTAAAGGCCTGAACCCACTGACGCGTTTTCCTGCAGCGGGAAAACGCAGCGGCAAAAAATGCTTTGTTAAAGGGCAGCGGACCGAGAATATAACAAAGAATTTGTCGGGCAGTGATGAAACCGCGGCGGGAAAACGCGACAGTGGGTTCAGGCCTTTAAAGCCCTGTATCCACTACAACGGTTTCCGGTGCGGTTTGCGGCGCGGGAGCGATTTTCACAGGCATTCGGATAATTAACACGCCATGTATTGTTAAACCATCGAAGGATTATCCAAAACCCTGTGAAAAAATCCCGGCGCGGCAAACCGCAGCGGTAACCCGGACTAGTGGATACAGGCCTTAAGCTAGGCGCACATGTACGGCAAATCTCGATACGGTAGGGGATTTTTTTAAGTTGACTGACGCAACGCTGTCGACTCGTCATATCCGGGTCAGTCGACTTTAAAAACACCCCTGCCGGATTGAGATTTGCCGTCCATGTGCGCCCAGCTTAAAGGCCCGTTTCCACAGAAGCGGTAGCGTGAGCGTTTTGACGCTTCGCCCATTGTTTGGAAGCAGAGCGTCGGAAAATAACAAAAGATTTGACGCATCACGCAGCGTGAAACGCGTCTGTGGAAACGAGCCTTTAGGGCGGCTTTCCATTGGAGCAATGCCGTGCGCGGAAACGCTCGAAAGCATTGTTGTTTTCGCGGCGTGACCAAAAAACAATATTTCCGTGGACGGAAACGCTCCAATGGAAAGCCGCCCTTAGCCGTTGATACGTCGAGAACAAAAACGTCTTAAGCCTAGTTACACTTCAACGTACGACCATCGGCGACCGATTCCGCGATTTCGCGTTCGACGCCGAACTTGTCGCGCGATTTTTCGGCGTCCGATCGCGAGACTGTACTTACTTGAGTCATTTTGTAAAGCCCCGCCGTCGCTGAAAAAGTATGCTGGAATATGAATCAACTGATTGCGCATCAGACGCCGATTATGGTCGTGCGTCGAAGTATGAGTTAGGCTTTAAAGCTGAACTACATGAACAAAAAGCCCCCATGCGACAAGCAAGAGAAATGCTAACGTCCTGCAAACACCTCAAACGAGGCTCAGAACATGATAGACCCCACGATGCCAGGAGGGCGCCACCTTGTCTTCGAGCTGTCAAGGTGTCAACATCCTCCGGTGAGCTCCTGCTGAACACCTTTTTTGAAAGAAAAAAAAATTGACCCAGCTGTGAATCGAACCCGCGCCCTGTTATCGTTGTTCCACCGTCTTCCCCATTCGGCCACCGAACTTGTTGGTAGGTTTCCATGTTTTCTCTTATTCGTAGTATTATTACATAATTCGAAGGGCTATGTCTATCACAAACACAAATCATTCCTTGTCAGCTGGCTCATAGGCCGAGTGGATACAGTGGTGGATTACAAATCTGAAGGTCGACGGTTCGAATCCCGTCTAAATGACTATATTATTTTTCTTTGAGTAGTGTAAGAGGTATCCGGAGATGTTGATTGACTGCTCTGCTTACCGAAGACAAATAAGGTGGCGCCCTCCTGGCCTCGTTGAGTCTATCATGTTCTGAGCCTTCGGCTGAAGTATTTGCAGGGCGTTTGCAATTCTCTTGCTCGTCGCATGGAGGATTTTTGTTCATGCAGTTCAGCTTTAAAATCCTCCACTCCATTACAGAGGCGACTCACTTGCACTGAAGAATTCACATGTGTCCGGGTCGACATCCATTGTCTGAGCGCTTGAGGACACAGGTTCGATTTCCTCACCGACAGCCGAAGCTGTTGCACAACTTTCTCGTTTGTCGCGCAGTGGAAAGCAAAAATGAATAAACCCTGAAACGAATTGACCTTAGGATAAGGCATGGATGACTCAAGCCGGGTTTATAGAAGTTACGGTTAGACCTGTTCAAAATATCTGTGTTTTCCAGACCCGACGTGTGTGTTCGAAAAGCCCGCCGAGAGTCACACTACTTACTCATACTAGTTGAGTTGCCCGGCGACGGATGCGCTGCATGGACCGACTCTTCGGTCATTTCTGTATTGGCAAACATTGTCAATTAATGGCTATCTGTATCCGTGCTACACAAGAACTTACGAAAACCCGGGGATTTCGGAAAGCACGGCCAGCTTGCCGTGTTTCGAAAACCAGTAGGCCTACGTGTGACCGCAAAAATTCCGGAGATTTTATGTAGTGTAACAACCGCTACAAAAAACGGTTACACCAGCCTCAAGGGCTTAAAGCCCCACAGTATTGAATTGTACGATATTTTCAAAAAGTTAGGAGAGTGCACATACATGTAGAGGTCCCATAGCCTCGTGAAGGTCCCCAAATTGTTTGCCTGATACGCACTTCACAGAATCAAGGCCTAGTTTTCAGCATGCATTGGAAAAAACTGCAGGGAGAGCTCTAATGTATTCTGACAGAGCGTAGTACATTTTACACTACGCTGACGTCGTGCGAGAATCGCGGCGATGATTTGCGTTTTTCACATTCAATACAGTGGGGCTTTAATACATGCATGATAAGGTCGAAATCTGTGACTATGGTAGTGTGTTCAACGTTCCAGTACATTACAGCAACACTCCGAAACGTCGACATTTTCTGTCCGAATCGGCGGATCGATAACGACTGCTGACGAATGATTCAGAGATCAGTTACCTACATGCCCGTGCCTATCATTCGCAAATGTGAGACGGTAGCATAGTTAGCACATCTTTGAATAGTATATTCTTCTACAAAATGGCATCGCCTCGGTACAAAAGCTTGTGCACACTGATCAGATACATGTCCAATGTAGGACCTTTGCGACGTGCCGCATGCCGCAGCGGGCGAGGAACGCCGAAAGCACAGCCGTGGAGGTGATACGGACGGATATTCGAACGCCTACTTGATTTTACCTGTGCAGAGTTCAATATCGTGAAAATGTAGGCAAATACAAGAGTGGTCTGTTCAATATAGAGGAAGCCAAACACCCAGGTGAGTCCGAGTAAGGAGAGCAGAACGAACGCTCCCCGTACAGCAACTCTGAAATTGATAAGATGAATAACAAAGTATGATAACAGCATTTGAGAGCGCGGCGGAGCAGTAGTTTGAACGCCTTACCCGTGGCCGAGAGGCTAAACATCAAAGGCTTGTCTTGGAGTGATTTATAGTGTGAAGCACTTTGCGGCTGTATTCAATGGAAAACGCTCTTAAAAACCTTCGGATAAATAAAAAAGGGAATAAACAGACTCGTAGCCAAAGCTTTAACCACACGACAGGCGGAAATAGGCTAGCTACGCTGATTATTACTTGACTGTCATTAAATGCAAGTTGTAAGTTTTGACCTGCTGTCAGCGGCTTGTTGTACTTGACTCGATGACGCGAAGACTCGATGGCGCGATGACTCGATGACCGCCAAAATTATTGAATGAAATTCAGTTGGTTATTTCTACGAAGTGGAATGGATCAACGGCGGAAGTGGACCGACGTATGTCCCCAGCTACTAAGAAGTGTAGTGAGGTTGATATTCAGCGTAAATTATGAAATGAAGGGTAGCCTCGAACAAGGCCTATAGCTCCTAAGTCCTTGAGAATTTACTATGGGTCCCTTTTGAAAAGTTGTTGGAATTGGTCTTGTCTCCCTATTGCACACCCCAGAGGAGGTATAGCGGTAATTTTCAGCCCTTTTGAGCAATGATCCTACTGCATGTTCTATGCCGGAAGTTCCCCAATGTGTCAGAGCTGCCAGGCAAAAAGTAAATTCATGAAAATGACGAAATGCACCCGGGTTGTTCATGTACTTCATGACGTCATCAGTTTTGTGGTCACTTGCATCTTGGAAAGACGCACGTGACAATCTTGGACGAAAAGTTTCAGATCTTGGAACAAATTTTTACAATTCTTTGATAATTTTTATTATGTAATGAAAATTAAATTCTTGGACTGTACTCATTCTTCAAAACACTTGAACGAAAAAAAAAACAGTTTTGAATGAATTCCGCTGCTTCACGCACAACCACAATCATGCATTCTAAACGCCAATGACGTCACGGCATTAGGGTTATACTAAACATGGGAATAGGTATGTGGTATGTCTAAACGATGGTTATAAAAATATGCCAGAGGTGGCTTATTTCATCTTCCCAAATATGTTGCATCGGAACCCAGTGTTTTGAAGTGGAACTCGAATTAAAATAAGGCATGCACCCATCAATATACAGGAAATTTAATTGGCCTTCTTCGCGCCTTCGAGTCATCGCGCCATCGAGTCATCGAGTCAAGTACAACAAGCCCTGTCAGCCGATATCATCTTTGCGGCGGCAGTGGCGCCCAACGCCTTTCTCACCTACAAGAAAGGGGAGCGGCGTGGTGTAGTGGTTAGCGCGACGGACTTTTGATCAGAAGATCCCGGGTTCGATTCCCAGCCCTGTCTAAGAAAAAAACACGCTCGCTTGTGACCTTGAGCAAGTCACTTTGCCTCACTTGCTCCACCCCACCCAGGTGTAAAAGGGGTACCTGGCTGGTAATGATGGTCTATAGCATAGCATGTTAGTCCAAGAGCGCTGAAATCGGCTGCCGGGACGCTAATACTCCCCGGGGAGTGGAGATATGAAATTGGAATGAACAGGCCTATAGCTGGGGGTAATAATTGTGAAGTGTTATTAGGTGTTTAGGTGTTATTAAGGCCCGTTATTAAGGCCCGTTTACACATGCAACTTTTCATATGCAACTTCATGCAACTTGTGGCATAAACTTGATGAGACCAAATGAGACCAAAAAGTTTCATAAAAGTTGCATGTGTAAACGGATATGCAACTTGTTGCAACTCGATCACGCTGGATGTTGCTACCGTCCGAGGTAGTTTGCAACAAGTAACTTGCAGCAACTTGCAGTAACTTGGTGCAACCTAGTGTAAACGGGCCTTTAAGAATCACCGATGATATCGCGGCTCTCGACTCATGAAAAAATTCCACACTACAGCATGGATGTGGCACAACATGCCTACTTCTGCCGTCTTCTACCATGTGGCTTAGTATCTCATCCTTACTCCCCTCCAGTACGTACCTCAACTTCTTCATGGTCGTCCCTTCCTGCCTCACCAACCTCTTTTCATTTTTGTAGAGAACTCGAATGCAGATACCCAGCACGACCACGTTTGTCTATACGAAAACATGGATGATAACTTCCATTGCCTTGTTGACATGCAAGCAGCTCGGACCTGGCTTACTTATCAAACTACGTAGAGGTATGGTCACTTAATAAGCTGTTGTCGTTTACTAAGCTGTACATTTATAGCGCTTTCAACTGTAGGCCTAATACATGTACATTTCGAAATGCTCTTCATATAATTACCCACATCTTCCCAGAAACCTTTGCTCCTGTTAAAACGCAATCACGGAGCTGCTCATTCACTGTTCACCATCTCTCTTGAACTTTCATACAGGTTGTGGGATACAAAGGGACCACGCGGCGGAGGCGCGCACAGCCTGTCCACCCTGTTCCCTGCTAAAAAGACCGAGAATCAAGGAGGCCACCTTCGGAGATGGTTTGCGACCCACACTTGACACTCAAACTTGATACTCACAACGATGACAACAGCAACTGGACCAGCAAAAGCCCAGATGAGGTCCGCTTCTACACTTAACCAACAGCTGGACTGCGTACCGTAGCCATCATAGCGGATGCTAGCTGAGATGATGACAATCACCAGGGGAACACCTGTAACCACGGGAACGAATTTTATATTTCTGTTGGTGGTGTGATCAGTTAGGAAAATAAATCCTTTTTTGTCCCGATGTGACATTTCAGTGCGGCCTGTGTGCCATTGTGACATTACAATAGATTGACGGAATAAGGCGCGACTTGGAAATGAGAGGACACACAAATAAACAATGAGTCAATCTCCCAGTGTGTTCCAAACAGTGGGGTCAGACAGAATGAAATGGTCCATGGACCATGTGCTCGCCCGTTTGGAAACAACAGTGTAATGACAGGCCGAGGTACATGTCAGTTATGAGCAATCTGGGTCAAGTCATTCCCAAGTTGCACAACTTCAATGATTTTTGGGTCATGCCACCTGGCGGCCATATTGGATATCCCATCGGGCCAAAACTTCACATGCACATAAAGGTCATCTAGAGGGAGCCACATAGCACATTAGAGCGCTCTGGGTCAAGTTGCTCCTGAGTTATAGCACATTTTGATGATTTTCCTGGCAGCCATATTGGAAGTATAATCAGGCCAAAATTTGACGTGCTTGTAAAGGTCATCTAGAGGGAGGTAAATATCAAGTTTCAGCACCCTGGGTCAAGCCGTTTCTTGGATGATTTTCAGGTTACGCCACCTGGCGGCCATATTGGATGGCCGGTCGGGCCGAAACTCAGTATTTTTGAAGGTACCCCTCTAATACATATTTATGCAAGATATGAAGATGCTCGATGAAATAATGAAGAACTGTGACAGGTTCGTTACTTTTGTCGAACTTTGACCTCTGTGACCTTGAAAAGTAGGTCAAATCAAAAACCCGTTATATATGTTATGCATCCTAATTAGATACACCTATGATAAAAATTTGGAGATGATCCAGTTATTAGTTCAGGAGTTATTGCACTTTTTGTGTTTTTGATTTTGGCCACCTGGAGGCGAAGCCAAGAATCGAATCGGACCGAAACTTGGTGTCATAGGTCATCTGACCTAGGGGTATATATGCACCAAGTTTCAGATCAATAACTCCCGCGGTTACGAAACGTGCCCTGCTAACGGACGACGACTGACGATGGACGCTGCACCACGATAAAAGCTCACGGGTGAGCTAAAAATGGCCACACTGAAGAACATTACATCTGAGTTAAAGAATTATAGTTCAAGGAAAGCGAGTCCAAGTTTCGTCTTCTTGATATAAGAGTAGATTCGAACAGTAATAGTGAGGTTTCGCAAGCGTCCGGTTAGGCCATACGACGACGTTTATCTATTGTTTGGGTGTACCCACAAAATAGATAAACGTCGTCGCAGGGCCTAACCGCGCGCTTGCGAAACCTCACTAATGTCCCTATCCCTACTACGCAAATCCTTTGATTCCGAATATCTGACCGATTAAAATCGAATTTCCCCGAGACCACTCACCGTAGCCTGCCAGATAGTACCACAAGACGTTACTTCCTCTGGCCCTGAGGACTGTCACCAACATTTTGTAGATTTCAATCCCTTCCAAGAGCATCCAAGCAAAGGCACAAAGGAAGGTGTAATGGAGCAACCCGGCGATAATAGCACATGCAATCTGGAAAAATGTCGATCATTTTTGGAGGCTAAATAGTTGGCTCGTCAGTCGGCATGGAGAAAACGCGGAATTACACGGAATTCCGCTAGACATAATTTGGTGGTCTGCAGTTTATACAGTACTATTAAAGCCGCACAGTATGCACAGCTAAATCACTTCCAGTTCGGGCGAATTTTAGTGCAACCTCGTTTACAGGCGAGCGTGATGTATAGAACCATAGAACCACACGTTATAGCATTATCCTGTATCGAGGTTCGGGGAATCCCCAATGCTGCGTGTAGTGTTGCGCAGCCAGCCGTTTCGTTCCACAGTACTGCAATAACGGATTACCAGATTCGAAACAGCGCCTGGGTGACCGAGACTTTGCTCGCCGATTATAACCCACCTGTCTAAACTGTGTGGCTTTAACTGGTGTAAACTTGTCACGTGGATCATCCCCTCCCGTCCCCTCCCCTTAATCTCTTATCATATTGGCACTAGCCTTGATACGAGGTAGCAAGGTGGTTGGGCTACAGAAACAATGCCGCTGTGGCCGCATTCCAACTGCTTTGCTTGGCCTTGCTATTTCATTATTATTATACCCTATATTTGTGTTAAGGCCAGTGTATAGTTTTTAATCTATTGTTAAAAGCTATAATTACAGTTTCGGATTCTTGGCGGATTTCCGTGGAATTCCGCGTTTTCTCCATGCCGCTCGTCAGTGTTACTCGCACAAACAAAAATTTCACTATAACGCGCGAAGATTATAGATGTGCATTTTTACCGTGTATTTTCGTGTGCATTTGCCTGGTTGGTAAATGGACACGACGACACTCTGACGGGGGTGAACTCTTGTGTACTTGTGACTCGGCGGGTTTTGTTTAGGCCTATAGTGAGCACTGAGTTGGAGGTTGGGAATGCTTCCACGAGTAGGCCTACTGGGTCTCTGAATCCGCCATTGCCATTTTTAGCGGTAAGGCAAACCGCCCTCTGATTGGCTGAAATCAGGCAAACCTTAATCTCTGTCCTATCGACACCAGCAAGGAAGATGACCTCGCCAAGGAAAAGGCTGATACATAAATTTCTGTGGATGGTGTTGCGCGGACATCTCAAGGATCTGAAACAAACATGTTACATGTATTAATAAACGGTATCACTCCAAAAGAGCGCAGCACCTGACGAGGTCAGTGTCATGACGTCCCGCACGTCATTTCACGATGTCTTGAGGTGTCAGACACGAAAAAAAATCAGACTGTTTCACGACGTCATGGTCGCTGAAACAACCGGATTTGTTTTCGAGTCACGTCATTACGTTCAGCAATGACGTGGGGACGTGATGACACTGACCCCGTCAGGTGCTGCGCTCTTCTGGAGTAAGAGTATATGCATTCGCTTTCATGGCTAATGCTGAGTCGTTCATTTGTACCTAGATACAGGTAGGCCTACTTGTACTCTGAAAACTAGGCAACACCTGCATCGAATAGGTTTTATTTTGTACATTTTGCACAGAGAAGACGACACATACCGACTAGCACAGATTTACGGCATTATCAGCTATACAACGTTGGGTGAATTCATGTACAGCGGGAGGAAACCGGAGTGCCGGCCGCAAGAACAGCTTTTCTAACATATTTTCCAGCGAACTGGGCGATTTTTTGCTGCTGGTCGCCATGTTGTCAAATATGACGTCAAAAGAGTAGCTACCCGAGGAATTTATGGAGTTCGGCTGCGAATCGACAGGACCGAGTTGAACCTCGGGTTCCAGTCGAACTCGGCCATAGGAAGAACGAGTCTGACCGGGATCGAATCAGGAACCCCCACGTGCCTATGTTTGCACTTCGCCGCTCTGATAGCTCTGTGCCGTTATACGCGGTTACGGCACATCGTCAAGGACGGACATTTCATCATGAAGAAGAAGGCCAAAGTGGGCCTATGAAAAATGTACGACAAACGATTGTCTCTCACCGAAATACTGAGAATATGACGATGGCTATGAAGAGGCAGACTATGGATATGCCGCAACCTATGTACGTCACGACATCCAGGGCTTTACGATGGGAAGGTGGAATCTAGAACAGAACAAGAAACATAACAAGCAACCCGACGGGGCACGACTAATAGAGTTAGTTATTTGACACAGATACTTCAAATCTGGACCTTCGCCCTCCCACCGTCCGCTGTATAGATTGCCCTGCATGTGTATGAAGCGGGCCACGGCAGGGCACCTTTAAATATACATGTAGGCCTTTACTTCTCCTGGAGTTCAACCTATCGTGGGCCTTGTAATGTAGGCTACATACCTTAATGTCAATTTGATGGAGGTCCATCAGTATTGCGAAGCTTGATAGGTGATCGCAGACACAGGTGGCGTGGGACGTATTCACCGACTCCAACGAACAACCCTCACTTGACCACGGCACCTCCGGTCTTGGAAATAAACAGGCCAAACGGTGAGACCAAATCATATTAAGTGTTAGATATATCTTGAGTTTAACCCTCTCACTGCCAAGGTCCTTTAGTGAAAATGAAAAGATCGAAAACGACTTGAAAGGCGCCCGAAACCGAAACCAGCTGAGGTATTCATAGGAAAGCTTCCGCTGAATGCTTTCCAATTAAGAGGGAGGTTGCGATCAGCGACTTATCACGGATCCGTACGTATATGGATAGAATTCAGTAGAATGAGGACCAATTTTGCGTACATTTGGATCCGTAGCCTTAGTATGAGGACATATAATCAAATGGAGTCGTCCTCCAGATATTTCGCAAATTTTCGACCCCAACCGGGGTCTTCTTCAGGCTGGCACTTTCAAGTCGAGCTACCAGAAGTGTAATGAGCTGGATCCCAATATTACAAGTAAATCTGAAATAAAGAAACCCTGTGCAAACAGGAGGTGTGGAAAGCAATAGTTGAATAGAAAAAAGTCCCATTGTTGAGTGCTGGAGCTAAATTGCAAAGAGAAGACCTGTAAAACAGAAAAAAAGTATGATTAGTACACGTGTGATTTGGATTCCCCCCCCCCCTTTGCTCTATTCCTCCTCGCCCTATTCTAATTTCCTATTTAAATTATTCTAATTTCTATTTAAAAAAATAAGGCCTGCTAAGGGGAGAAAAGGGAAAGGAACCAAATGCCAAAATTTTTGTTCTGGCCCTGACACTAAAGGTGGTAAAGGGGAGCTATGGGGTTATCAGAAACTCAGCATGTTGAGACCTGAGGGGGTGATGGTTTTAAGGGTCCACACCCACCGCAACTCTGTTCTGAGGAGGGTCGTCTCATCCGGACATGTCTCCAGTATGGTGAACATCAGGTCCTTGACAGAATGTCCTGGCAGTTTGAAGTGGGCATAGAGTAACGAGCAGTCACGGTCATCCTCTTCTACGGAAACACATGGTCTGTCCGACGTACTGATTGATTGTGGGGCATCTGGTACAGGTGATGCAGTAGACAACATTTTTGCTGTCACAATCCGTGTGGCTCCTCAGGCGAAGTTGATCGGACCTTCTGGTGGAGGAGCTAGTGATGTGGGACTGGGATGTTAAGGAGATGCAGAGTTCACATTTCCGGTCACAGGTGGGCTTAGCGTGTTGGGTGTCCGATGTGGGGACCTTGGCTCTAACAAGCATATCACGGAGATTTTTGGGTCTCCGGAATGCAATGAGGGGTGGCTCAGGGCAGCATTCCTTCATTGAGGGGTTCAAATGGAGTATTGGCAAGAAAGTAAGTATAAGGACCCGTGATAAGTCGCTGATCTCAACCTCCCTAATACCAGTCCTAGTGTGTAGTACTGATTCTGAACTGAACGCGATAGAATTCTCTTTAAAACACGATATCTTTAAACATTAGTTGTAGCATCCCGCCCCAAACAAAAATCGTCAGAAAATCGTAGCTAAATTGTGGTGTGGTCTCGCGCACTTACGATAAGGAAAGGTCTGGGTAAATGGGGATCATAACTATGACAGAGGGCAGCACATACTAGTAGTAATCAGGTCCTATACAATGGATGCCTTTGGTGTGGGAAATTGTTCAGGACCTGATGATGGTCCCTTTCAATTCAATTTTTTTAACCGGCAGTGACGCCTATTGAGCCAGTGGGTTAGGGTCCCCATTGACAACACTGCTCTGGCTGATTCACCATTCACAAGCCCACTTTAGCGTACGTATGATCTTAGCGCTGCCCGTATCTATTGTTCGTCGACTTGCTGACAATAGATACGGGCAGAACTAAGATCATACGTACGCTAAGAGGGCTTTGTGTATCAGGGGCCATATTTATTAAGCCTTCGCAACTTTGCGTGCACGCAAATCTATTGTAAGGCAGTCAGTGGACAACAGGGCATGTGCAGCCAAGGGACCCTAGCTCACGGCCTCAATAGGTGTCACTTGTGGTTAAAACTATTGAAATGAAACTGACATCCCGGTGCTGATCAATTTCCACACAAAAGGCGTCCATTGTATTAGGACCGGGTTTCGGTCTGCTGCCCTCTATCGACTAGGATCCCCATTGACTTGCGTACACGCAAAGTTGCGAAGGCTTCATAAATATGGCCCGAGGCCCCTAAGCAGTCGGTAGCGCCCAAGATCCGAATTTATCCGCAGTAGTGTTGTTCGCAAGACCGCTGCCCGTCGCACTGTCAAGGCGTTGGAAATGTTGAAAGTTATCTGAGGCTTTAGTTCCGTTCAACGCTTTTTGTGTCAAATTCCCAGTCATACTTGAAATGACGCTTGATAATGTCGAGATAGCCCAACCACTATGTCGGAAAACGGGGTTTAGGATGGCTGACCAGTCACGCATTATCCACCATCATCCGAAGACACTCACCCATCATCCCAGAACACGCAACTGCTGTTTCCTTTATCCCAGCCAACTTCACCCCGTCTCATGGTGTAACGTATTTTCCGGCGGAGGGAGCTAGCTTCAGCCGATTTCAGAACGTTGGCAGTCAAGATTGGGCTGTTGAAAATACTCCTCAAAGCGCTTAAAAAGAACACATTTTGGGCCATTATGTCGGCTAGTTATTTGAAAAACGCACCACTTTACCGCAAACTGCTGCGGGAACGTGGTAAAGCCCGTTTGCGCCGTGTTTTGCGGTGAGCGCTGCGGTTTTCACATGGTTTGGATAATCCTTTGATGGTTTAACAACTCAGTGCAAAATGTTAAAATTATCCCAATATCGGTGAAAACAGCTCGCCGCAAATCGTGGTGGAACCGGCTGTAGTGGAAACGGGCCCGGATGGAAAACAAGCCTTTATCATGTTTACGAAAACGCACTGGCTATTGTACCGTCATGGTGCAAATAACGCCAAATCAGATCTTATTCGTACCGTCGTAAACAGCCAATCAGAGAGCTTCATTCCAAATGAAGTACCGGTATCATCTATATCAATAATTTTCTGGGCAATATAGGCATATATATCTAATGGTTTCCCCCACCGGGTAGCATGAGTCTCAGCGGCCAAGTGGTTAGCATGCGTGGATATCAAACTGAAAATCAGGGGTTCGAATCCCGTCACGGCAGTTCTTCTTTATCCGTGAGGTTCACCTTCTTGTTATTTTTTTCTTGTCGACAAATTGCTATCGATATCGACCCCAACTGACTGTCAGAATGGTGAACAAAACATTGCATTCTCCGNCCGAAATTGGGTGTCATAGGTCATTTGACCTAGGGGTACATGTGTACCAAGTTTCAGATCAATAGCCCCAGCGGTTACAAAACGTGCCCTGCTAACGGACGACGACGGACGACGACGGACGACGACGGACGACGGACGCCACGTGATGGCTATAGCTCACGAGTGAGCTAAAAATGAGAATATGGGGTCATTGCACCCCCGTCAAAAAATCGCAGTGCGCACTGTCGGAGTAAAGGTCTCGGGCCACTTGTGCGTTTTGCGCTGCGTGATGCGTCAAATCTTTTGTTATTTTCCGCCGTTCTGCTACCTAACAAAAGATTTGACGCATCACGCAGCGCAAAACGCACAAGTGGACCCAGGCCTTTAAAGCTGACGTGAACGAACAAAAGGCCCTCATGCGACGAGCAAGAGAATTGCAAACGCCCTGCACACAGCTCAAACGCAGGCTCAGAACATGATAGACCCCACGAGGCCAGGAGGGCGCCACCTTATTTTTCTCCGAGCTTTCGAGGTGTCAACATTCTCTGACACTCTGATGAGCTCCTGCTGAATACTTTTTTTGAAAGAAAAAAAATTGACCCAGCAGGGAATCGAACCCGCGCCTTGTTATCTCTGTTCAACCGTCCTCCCCATTCGGCCTTAGCAATGGTATTTATAGTGATTTGGAATCTCAGCTTTGCCAAGCGTATGTGGCCGGAACTTTCTCCCGTAGCTGTACGGCAAGGTTGATTGTACACCGTGATGACGGAACGAATAATCATTCTGCAGGCACAATTCACACCGTCACGGTACAAATAAAAGCCGGTGGCGCACTGTTCACACCGTGACGGCACGAATACGATCTGGTTTGGCGTTTATTTGCACCGTGACGGTAAAAATAATATGTGGTTTGGTGTTATTTGCACCCTGACGGCACGAATAGCCCCGCCCTTATGGAAACCGGTCATGTATACATGTAGTTCGTCAGTTTACCGTTTCTGTCGCCTTTGCATCCCTGGAGTAATCAGTGTCTGTATATTTTTGTATAAGATGAACACGACCTTCGTGACGTTCCCCTGGTCTGTGGTGGAAGAACTCGAGTCTCCACTGATAGGAAAGCCATCTTTTTTAGAGGCTTTGTTTGCGTTGCTTTCATCGATAACAGAATACCCCGTTCTTGTTAGAGCAAGATCGGCCGAAACTACGTCGGATTCCTCAGCTTGTCGTGAGGGGAACTTTGCCCTAGCTTTTCCATATTCGCCCATGTGTACCCCGATAGCATCCAACACTGGAAAATGAGCAATAATGAAATATCGATTGATAAATAAATATGTTAATATTATGCAAATCTACATTGTTAGTCACGCGACACAGGCGAATCTCTGTTTTCTTTAACATGACGCATTGCATTAGAAGGTAAACAGATTAAATGTATGTCTGAAAGCTTCTCACCATGATGTCTTAGAATTTCCGGTCTTCAACAATGTCAATCTCGAGATCAGTAATGCCTGTATGTACCTCCGACAGATACATGTATTAATTATTATTATTAATACCAAATTTTATATGTACACGTGCACATGTAATTGGAAGCATTTTACCTATTTCTTCCGTACTCAGGCGTATATCTCCCCCGTCCGTGGGTTGGAAAAGACTCGCGGCATTCTCAAGGTTTTCCATCAGGAGGAGCGCGGACCTGGTTCGGTTGCTCTGGGGGATCCCTTTCCATTGGCTGAGAATTCTAGAATCAAGGAGACGGCCGCTGATGTTGAAGGTGGACTGGAAAAACAAAACTATTTTCTTCGATGTTTGCGAAAGACATGTTTATACATAGCGCGTCCACGAACGCGCCATTGCTCCGATCAATATTGCTTTGCTCGTGGTAAGCAAGACGTTGAAGTTGCTTTTCACCGCGCAGGCGAAAACAATTCCTTCTTGTTGCTTTCCATTAAAGGAGTACTGTTTGCGATCTCTTAGCAGTATTTTGACTGCCGACGTAGAGGGAGACACCTAGCAGCAGCAATACGAACTACATGTACAAAAACATTAAAAATGAACGAAATTCATCGGGGTCATTTTTCTCCTTGTTGTTGGAGAGTGGCGCCCACGGCGCCGGTGTGACAAGGATCAAAGACCCCCTGGAATCAAAGTCCGGTCTTATTGTTCCGCGAGGTATTGGAATAGAGACCATGACCATTCGAATATAACCTTAAAATAGCGGGCTATTGTTTGGCGGATTTGCATTCCTAGGACGTTGATTCCTTTCACACATGCTGTCGAGAAAACGTGGCAATACCGGGCTCCTTCAAATATCTGGCAAGAGCAGAAAACGTTGCCTCATTTGATGCTGGCTTCAGATGGAAGGCGTTGCAAACGTAGCTACTAAATCAGACAGCGGGCATCGTTGCAAATGGGTAAAATGTGCTGTTTCTCACCCTGCTTTCATTACCCACCTCTATATTCCGCATCTTTTCGGTCGAGTTCATTTCCTCAATTGATTTCAAAGTCTTCCGACTTCCGATGTCCATAATCTTAATCGTGGCCACGATGTCACCAGGGGCAATCGTCTCCTCCGACACATATTTCTCGATAGTTGTCAAAATTTCGGTCGGGTTTGACTGGTTGTTGTAGGCCTAAAAAGTGAAGAAATTGACTGTTATCCCTGTGCTAGGATTTAATCTACATGTATTTTTACCCTGCGGTTCAGGATACTTCATTCAACAGACACATTTGCGATTCAGNTTTGCCATATTTGGTAGGAACCAAATAGTTGTATTGTACGAACGTCTCGTTAATACTGTGGTTTCCTTTTGTAGGCCTCGACCATGTCGACGTGCATGGCTTAATGTGTCAGGGAATTCCTATTATATTCCAAACAGGGCACCAACCAATCAAATTTCGTTCCGGACCTTTTCCACTACATGCATTGACTCCTAACAGTCGTGAATTTACGACAATAAGCAAAAAATCCCGCAAAAATAATGCTTCTGTTTTGATACCGAGATGCCAACAAAGCGCGTCTATACAGCCTTCTAGATTTCAAAAATTTCTAAGGGAGGCCACCCAGTCCCCCGTCGGCGCGGGCACCTTCGGTGTCCGTCTGCAACGACCGTCTTCGGCGGCCCTGCCCTCCTCTACCAAAAATGCTGGATCCGCGCAGACGATTTTTTTGAACTGTCAGGTGGTAACATCCGTGCTCGTCTCCATTGGGTGTGCATTATTGAGAAGCCATCCACCGAACACCTTGGCCCATCGGCAGCTCTGACGTTTGGCAGCATCCTTGCTCCTCTCCATTGGGGTGTGCTAGTTCGATCCCCAGTCCTGCATGCCAGCATGCAAAGGCATTAGGAAACCATCCACGGCACACCTTGCGGTTCGGACTCATCGGCAGCTCTGACCTCTGTGGGAAACTGACGAAAACAGACGGGACCTCGAAATGGAGGAAAACGAGAGAAAATCTCTTCGAGTAGGCCTACAGGGCACAATTGACATTCCATGTGCTTCGCGCACTCTGCACGCAACGTACGAAGCTCTATCGCGCAACATTCGCGCGACGTGCGCAAAGAATTCGCGAACTCGGCGAGAAGGGTGCGCAAACATTTCTTCGCGAAGCCTAGACGCGTAGTGTTCGCGTAGATCTAGTCTTCGCGCATGTTAATGAAGAACTGTCTACAGGCCGACGGTATGCACATGTACGATATGCCTACAGTATGTAGGTATGAAGGCTTCACGACATCGCAAAGCATCCGCACTGTGTTGGATGCACTACAGTGTCACGTCACTCGTGTTATGGGTCGCACAGTTGTCTAGCCTACATCAGATCAGTAGGCTAAGGTGTAGGCCCCGGTTGGCCAAGCCTAGGCCAATACGGTGTGGTAGGCCTACCGGTACATAATTTGTGGATTCACTTGTTGGCCTACGCTTACTATGCATTAAGGGCTAGCTTCAGTGACCAATTTTTCTGAGTCCAGTTTTTGAAAATGTCAAATAACTTAGAAATGATCTAGCCATTTTAACCTGCAGCTACATTAAACATGTTAAATGTATCAGGGGGACAGTGCAATAACAAAAATGTGGAGTTTGTTACTTGCTGATGACCCAATTAGCTAAAACAAAGACCGACCTTTCGGTACATAATGCGGCTTTGTAACAAAGAACCAAGGAATTATTTTCTGTGTACTTGCAACTTTGGGTTTGTATCTACACGGCAATGAAGTCAGAATTTCAAAATTTGTTGTAAAAACTGACTAAAATGGTGTTTTGCTCGATATTATTTTCAGCTCAAATGTCGGTCCTAAGACAGGGGCTTCTAGACTAAAGCCTCTGAAGTCAATGCACTGCATGCTGATAGGCCCACTCCTATTTAGAATGTACAGTGGCATGATGATGTAAGCCTGTCCTGGCACTCCTGACATGTGAATAGAATTACAAGACTGGGTGATTCCACAATACAAGTCATTGAGTTATCATAGCAGTCAATTGTTGTTGTTGCTCATGTGTGGAGTGGTCAAACCTCGAATAGGGCGTCGCTTGAGATACATGTAGTTCTGACAAATTTGTGATTTTCTCGACAATGGAAACAAATTTTTGAATTCTGGCTTCATTGCCGTGTAGAGACAAACCAAAGTTGTATACAGAAGATAATCTCTTAGTTCTTTGTAAAAAGGCGGCATTATGTACCGAAAGCTGTACCCTTTGTTTCAGCTAATGAGTGGATCGGCCAGACACTAATTTGTCATTTTGGTTATCACATTGTCCTCCTGATACTTTATGTGCAGGTGCAAAGTAATAAGATTGGACCATTTTAAAGATATTTGACCTTTTAGAAAACTAGGCTTGGAAATTTTGGTCGGTGAACCTAGCCCTTAAGGTAGGCCAATGTTCATAGCCTCACCCTCAGCTCAGCTCCAGCCGAGCCAGCCACGTGTCGTGTGCATTGTGGGTAGGCCTAACGGTAGGCCCAGTTCGGGCCTCTTTCAGGTGATGATGGCACATCATGACATGTTACATGCAGTAACGATACCTTGTAGGCCTAACGGCAAGGAGGCCTAGGCCTAGGAATGATTTGGAGTGGGCCTGGAGGCCTATGGCCTAAATCGACAATTTCAAAACCGTGGCTTGGCAACTGCGAGGATCAGAGAGTATTCGCGAAGAACAGCTGTGTCGATGATATTACTCTGGTCTTCGCGAAGGTCGCGCGTACGGTACAGTTTTTCGCGTAGCCCACGCGCACCCTGCGCGTAGCCTACACGAACGTTGCGCGCAGTGTGGCGATTAAGTTGCGCGCATCCTACGAGAATGATTCGCATACTGTGCGCGAATTCAGGGATGTCAATTGCGCCCTGTACTGTAGATTTTCTCGACGAGCTCCTCCCCCCCCCCCCACACAAGTATCGCCCATTATTGTTTGATGAATAGCTACCCTTAGTTGGCGCTTAAGCACTCGTGAAAAAACTTTGTCAATACAATTAATACTGTCATAAAAAGTCACAAAATCACAACTGATTTATATTAATTACCGGTACCTCTGACATTAAGTCGTCTACCCATTTACTCCGGCATTCCGACAAATCCGGCTCATCTTTCGGTACATATCGTCCAATTTTATTACACGTCCAGGAGGCAGCACCTAGATGTAAATGGAAAGATGAAAAATG
>NMRB01002751.1:56867-90728 GCA_002633025.1 Notospermus geniculatus
CAACACCCGGGAGTCCAACCACGTGATAGCCACCTTTGTGCGGTCTGCGGGGACAGGCTGTCCTCCAAAGCAATCTTATCTCGCATGTCACGCAGCACAGGGTCTGATGCATGGGGTGGGGGCGTACGCCCCTATTTTTGGCGACTTTTTTAAGCAAGAGTTATTCAATCACATAAAAATTCGAGTATTTTGCTCTCATGCAGATGCCAGGAAAATGCATCTAAAAGCACGTAACTTGTCAAATATTTCTGGGGGAGGGCCCCAGACCCCACCTTTGGGCTTCGCCCTTTCGGTGCTCACCACCGCGGTCGAGCTACGCCCCCTTTCTGTCAACCCTGGATCCGACCCTGCAGCATCATCAGTCAGGGAAAGGATATGATTGCGCCGTCTGTGGGAAAAGATTCTACTCTGAGAAAAAGGCTAGCTGACCATCTGGACTCCCACGCGGGGATGAAGCTTCACCTTTGTGACACATGTGGAGGTATGATACATGTATATCGAAATTTAATACTGCATACAAAAAGGAACGTGGTTGAGCTCCCGGGGGTTGGGCTGTTTGCTGCGACGAAACATCGGCATGGAGACGGATTCTTTACCTGAAACAGAACATACTTCCCCGTAATTACTGTAAAAGGACTGGTATCGCTGCTGCCATCCTCCAACCGCAGTGCTTATTAGGATACCACTGAACGTTCCGAGAAGCGAGGTACGAGATTATTTTCGCTAGCCGGCGAATATAAACGAAGTACATACATTTAACTGACAACGCGTACAGAGGGAAATTTCATTTGACTGACAATTCGTACAGGAGTCTGGCAATATCTCAATAATTTTCACTGAAGCAAATATAAACACTCGGCCAGGAATGGTAGGAAATATCGAATACAAACCTTCTAGTGTGAGCACTCATCATGAGTGCCCTATCTCCGCACGCAAGCGCATGAAATGCCAAAATGTGACAAATCGGCTGACTTCTAGTGCATTTGGCCCTTGGATAGGCCGTTATATGAATAAAAGGGTAATATTCTGAGGTTATCTAGGTGTCTTTTGACATAACGTAGGTGACTTTTCAAGAATCTGCCCCATTATCATGAACACTATTGAGCCACACATGATTTTGTAAATGTATCGTCTGCTCTCAGCTCAGGACCGGATATTCTGACAATGCGTACAGTAAAATTTGAATCACCAGCGTGATCTCTATCAGATGGAGAAATGGACCGCGATGCGCAGAGTCTTCTCGCCAGCAATGCTCACCCATTATTCAACAATACCAAAATCGATATCGTCCTAGTCTGTGGTGGCTGGCGAGAAGATCGTGGGCGATCCGATCGCTTGCGACATCGCCTGATGTGCTGCGGGCTTTAAGGGGCGCAGTATTCCTTCCCTATCATGCGCTAAACATACCCGCGTTAGGGGAGACCTCTATTGACAATGTTGTTAAACTACCACTACCACTTATCAACGTCACCCCATGTAGAGCAACTCTCCTTCCTAGGGTGTCCACGTATATGCATTTTATTGTAATCATACATTGGGTGAGGTCAGAATTCTGTCTATGTTATGTGTTATGTGTCAATGTTAAAGATCTGTTACAGATCTGTAACATTTACCACCAATTCTGACCTCACGACAAACAGGCAAGTAACATTGCTGTTAGTGTTACAGATCTGTTTAAATAGATCCATTTTAACAGCTCCTGTTACAGGACATGTTAAGTCCTGTAACAGAACTGTAACAGGCATGTAACAGAAGGTGTTCATTCAAGGTGGACTGAAATCTGTTAAACCAAATTTCTTTATAACTTTAGTAATTCTTGATGAAATAAGCTGGGTTTTTTACTAAACTGCTTAGAAGAGATCCCTCTTCATTTTGAACACACTGGTTAAAATATGCAGAAATTCCCCTACATTTTAGAAATTTTAACCACTTAGTGGTTAAGAATCTGTAACACCGTCCAGAGGTCAGAATTTCTCATGTTAGTGTTATGTTATTGTTACAACCATCTTTGTTTTGACAAACTGTGTTCAAGAAGATGTTTGCTACGGAAAGGGGTGAAAACTTTGTCTGAGAGCCTGCCAAAAGTAATGAGCCTTCAGAGAGACACATAAGACTCACATGAGCAGCTAGATGAGTTGGTGAACGATGTCCTGTTAATCCTGTTAACAGGCTGCTAACCACAGCCCCTTTTCAACAGTGTTGAAGGGGCTGTGGTAAATGTTGAAACTGACAGATCTGTAACACTAACACATAACAGAGAACATACACGGAATTCTGACCCCATTCTCCAACGCTGGGGCCAAAGGCAGCACTACGGTGTTGGAGAATGATGTAGTCACCGCCGGTGGCGCCGGCTGTCGACAAAAACTGGCGATATTGTCGCCTTTTTACGCTAGGCGCACATGGACGGCAAATCGCAATGCGGTATAGGGGTGTTTTTAAAGTCGACTGACCGGCTGAATGACGAGTCCAGCAGCGTTGGGTCAGTCGACTTTAAAAATACCCCTGCCGCATTGCGATTTGCCATCGATGTGCGCCCAGCTTAAGGAAAACGCGTTGCTGTCACCGGACACGGAGTGCAACGCTTGTGCTGCAATGAGCGAGACGGTTGCGTCGTACGCTCCGCGGGCTTTATCTGAACTTACCAGAGATTGCTCGTGCCCTTGCCTTGTCCTCTAACATAGCATAGGTATACTCTATTTGTTTTCGTGTTGTGAGAGCCACAAGTTCTCCACCAGCCCTGCGGCACGTTTCCCAGGCGGCTGACCATGATAACATTGCGTCATTCACCACGTAACACCAGTCCCCGCCTCTCATGTACCCATCCGGGCAGCCGTACATGCTCGAGTTGCCTGGGGATGGACAGAAGGAGATTATGTCACGCTTATTGCAAAAAGAACGAGATCCTCGTAGGCCCTTGTGTCTGTGAGAGCCGTATCGTGGATAAGCCAACAGCACACCAAGCGATATCGCAAGCGATCTAATAGCCACCGATCTTCTCGCCAGCCACCGCTGACTAGGCGACATCGGTTTTGGTATTGTTTGAAAATACGTGTAGTGAGTTTTCGCAAGCCTGGCGAAAAACGAAGTCCGAAATACGAAATTGGACTTCATTTCAAGGACATAATGTATTTTTGGAGATGGTTGGTGCCACAAATATCGCCTGTTGCAAGTGCGTCTTTTAGTGTATGACGCAAGACCGATAAGAGTTGCGGTGTATATTACACTCGGAAATTTATCTTTTGTTTCCACTTCGTAGCTACGAAGTGGAAATTTAAAAGTTCGAGATTTATCATAACTCTGTCGGTCTTACATGAATATGAAATAGAAATCGGGTTTCTAAGGTCTTACATGACATTTTAAAAGACGCGGCACTGGCAGCAGGGACATTTGTGTTAGCCACCATCTCCAGAAATACATTACGTCATGCAAATGAAGTTGAATTTCGTATTTCGTATTTCGTGCTTCGTCAGATTTGCGAAACCACACTAATTGCGTAACCTCACTAATGGCGAGCGTCGCTGACGAGAAGATTCCTCGCATCGCTGTCCAGCGCACAGCTAGCGTCAACACCGATTTTGCTCGGTGGCGAGCAGAATTCTTGCGATATCGCCTGGTGTGCTCCTGGCTTCAACCTCGCAGAGACGAGGTAGCACACAAAGGTTCCAGCTCTCGGACTTGTAAGATGATCTTTACTGGATTTCCGTATGTTGTTGACTTATAGCAGGTTCAATGTAATTAGTAACTCTGACTGACTGTAACAATCTCTAAATCGGGGTTCATTGGCACACGGGTCCCGTCCGTTTTCAGTCCGTTTGCCCCTAGTTTTCCGGATACGCCAACGCAAAAGTCAATTTCAACGATTTTTTACGGACCAGGGGTAGCGAGCATAAAGAGGTCGTAACCCTACGTCAGACCTAAACCAGGCGTAGTGCAAGGGCCACAACGAGCACTACGCCTGGCTTAGGCCAGACGTAGGGTTACGACCCCTTTATGCTCGCTACCCCTGGACCCATGTTCCCGAAACCGTCGTAAGGTTAACGATGTCGTTAGGCTATGCATTTTTACAGTTTTAACGACATCGTTAACCTAACGACGACTTCGGGAACATGGACCCTGAATCGGATAAAATCCGTGTGCCAATGAACGTTGCTTAAGCAGGCGACATCACCCACAAGCAGTAATTGCATCAACGATATCAATGCCAATATTGACTGCAAAAAGGGACAGTTGTCGCTTACCTGATGTCAAGAGACAGCTCCCTCGAGTTTGACATCTTTCTCTTGGACACGATACTTGCAAACCGGTGGCGACTGCAAAAAGCATATATAGTATCAGGGCTGGATTGTTCAAAATGCTGCTTGTGCTATTTTGGCGTTTTCTCTAACGTGGCGTAAATAATTAAAGAGGTAGCCGTGTTGGTCGCTGAATGAATGAGTAGAAATGAAATAGGTATAAATAAATACCTATGGCATAAATAACATGGTTAACTGTAATGGGCTTAACCAATGGAGATAACGCCAAAATAACACTACGTCAGTGACAAATGCAGAATATCATTATCATATCGAAACAGCTGTCACTTGGCTGGAGTTGAAATTGAAACTGGGCTGTTAGAGTGGCGCAATTGATTGAAACACCGAGGCCAGCCTTCCCTGAGGTGTAAGTGTAGCCTACCGTAGGCCTACCAGAGGAGAAAGTCCTGGGGGATGTAAAGCCGGGACAAAATAGTCTGCTCTCGGGTACAAACACCCTGATGACAGTATTGTTTACCACACAGAGCCTCTTCATCAATGGGGCAATCCAGAATATAGTTCAACCTCTCGATAATAGGGGTCTCTACTGTACTATAGGTTATACTATTCACTTCCTATTTAGTGAGTTTTATTGTTTATCAGTTCTTTGGGAAGTTTGACCTTGACCTCTGACCTTCACCTTGACCTATGATCATCAGGGTCATTGCATAATCGAAATTGGCATCCTAAATAACATAAATATGGGTGTTATCAAACCTCTACTGCTACCACAGACAGAGACATTTCAAGTTATCAAGTTTGACTTGACCTGATCATCAAGGCCATTGCATTATCGAAATGGGCATCCTCAATAACCTAAGTATTGGTGATATCATGTCTCTACCTCAACCACGGGCAGAGATATTTCAAGTTATCAAGTTAAAATCTCATGATATCTCAATCACTCGGAGACATGAGGCAAAGATTTTATCACAGTCCTGTCCTTGGATTACCAGGCATGAATTAAGACTTGTTTCATCTTGATCGGTTGACAATGTGGCAACTTATCTCAAAATATCAAATTTTGTGATATCGAACGTCGATATCACCATGACCCCAACATCTCAGATCGAAGATAATCAGCTCATTTGATTCCTAGGGTATCTAGATACATATATAAAGGAACAACCTCAAATTTTGTCCAGCTTATTCTCTGTGGCTTCGATCTCAACTAACATGACTATACTAGAGCCACGTTCCCAATATCAAGGAGTATGTTGTTTAGTATTTAGTTTTTTAAAAAAGCTTCGCAGAATTATGTTTTAAGGGGTTTTTATCGTTACCAAGGATTTGAGAGTTTAATATGACGTCACGATAATTGTGACGTCATAGGATGACGTCACGCTGAGCAGTCCAGAGGTGGTGACGTCATCGACCAAAGACCGACGTTCGTTTACTTGGTGACGTATCCATGACGTAGGCCCAGGCCTACATGACGTTGTGACGTTGCGCGTTTTTGCCCACCAACTTCTTCAGCAAAGCAATGAAATTTGCCCACCACCCTTGCGTCATTTTAAGGCGAGGCAGAAATGTCGCGTGTGCGCGTATTTTTCTGTGAGCTAACTGCTGAGCAAACGGTCTCGAATGACTTTTTGCTCAGCAGATAGCTCACGTGTGCGGCAGGCTTCAAAGATGTGTTCGGCATCATTCAATATGCGTACGGAGTGATAACAACCACATAAATCACACTTTGTTCGCCTTTTTCCACCCAAAAATGTCGACCGATTCTGACGTCACAATCGAAACACGTCACTGCTGTTGCCTTGGTTGGAGCGTCACAAAGGTCCGTCCACACGATCCAATTTTTGTTGGATGACGTTGGACGTTGTCCAGACTTCTTGAACGTTGTTGATGTTGTAGGATGGGAAATCGGACGAATGTTGGATGGGAAATCGGATGATAATCGGAAGAAAATCGGATGGGCCTTACCAACGGTCCATGCGTGACGAATACCTCTGACGTCAGCAGTGCATTTTGGCCCCCGGGTTTGCGTCATGATCGCGACGTCAGCGCACTGGCCGACATTGAACTTGAAGCGAAAATGTTATACCCCACACCCCGTGCGCAGCACGGGTAATTGCTAGTAAAAACATAAGGATAGAACTTGTTTCTATTGCTCTAGGTGTTAACCGGTTATAGGAGCTGATTTGTGCCATCAGATAAAAGCACGATAGACAAAAAATCAAGTCTGATACGATGATTACATCAAAGATGGAGGCATCTGAGGTTGAAAATGATTAAATCACTTTTTCTGCCTGTAAGTGATGCTCCTCTGTTTGATAACTCATTTTTGAGTTTCTGAACAGTCCACTTTCCACACTCTACCATGTTGCAAACAGTGACACCAGGACTTATAGTACAGAAGAGCCACCTGGAGGTGTACTTTTCCCTGGATAGCCCCATTAGACAGTTGCAGTCTGCATTGTATTCTTCAGTGAATAGTTGATGACCCAGTGGAGTAGTGCAGACCCGTGTCACGGCCTACCTGTTTTTCCCTAAATAACTGAAGGCACCGCTGCAAAGGATCAGTTCGTGAGCGAATTGGCTCTCTTTGCTCAACTCAGTCGTAGAAAAGTCGCCTCATCGGCGTAAAGGCGCTGCTCCATTTTTCGTGTTTAGTGGAGCAGCACGTGTGAGTTAGCTCTCAATTGGCAATTTCCTTCGGGAGACAATGACACTAACAACTGCTCATTGTTGAGTTGCCCATAGAGAGCCGATTCACTCGAAAAACCTCACAAGTGGAGCAGCGCCTTCAGCCGTAAGGAAAGCCAGCTCACGAGACAACACTCACGCGGAGCAGCGCCAACTCGCAAGACAACATTCACGTGGTGCAGCGCCAACTCGCAAGACAACACTCACATGGCCGAGAAGCGCCCTTAATATTCGAGATGGAATTTGTGCATGCACTGACTGCGACATCTGCCCAACAATGTAAAAACAGTGGGTTAAATGGACATTGTCGGTCATAAGTAATTTTCTTTATCAGCTGATTAACAATAGAAACGGTGCGAAATTTCCATGCGTTGTTGTTGATTTAATGATAACGGCATGTTGCAGTTGAAGCCTTCCGAGGCAGACGCGGTGACTGACCATTAAAAATCTAATCGATAGCCCAGCCCCTGAAATGGTATTATTGGCTTTACATAGAATGTACCCGTTGAAGGAAAACGGCGCGCCAGGAGAGAACATGGATTGTGCTGTCAGTAGAGGAGTGCTTGGAGCAGTGATAAAAGGGGTTGGTAGGGAGTTAGACAGGCGTGATGGAAACATCGGCAATGTCCTCTACTGGATTCGTCTCATTATACCGAGACGGAGGAGCTTTCTTCCAATGAAAAACGGCTGTCTACAACTAAAAATATCCCAGGCATAGGGGCCTATGTCCAAGCATAGGTAATAGTGAGGTTTCGCAAATCTGACGGAACACGAAGTACGAAATACGAAATTCAACTTCATTTCCATGACTTAATGTAGAGGAAATGGTCGGTACCACAAATATCGCCTGTTACAAGAGCGTCTTTTTGCGTATGATGTTAAAACGATAGAGTTACGGTCTACATTAAACTTTGAAATTTATATTTTGTTTCAACTTCGTAGATACGAAGTGGAAATTTAAAAATTCCAGATGCACCATACCCCTCTCAGTCTTACATGATATGCTAAAAGACGCACTGGCAACTGGGATATTTTGTGGTACCAACCATCTCCAGAAATATACTAGGTCCTGGAAATGAAGTTGAATTTCGTATTTCGTACTTCGTGTTTCGTCAGATTTGCGAAACCTCGCCTTTTTCGCAAAGCACTCTTTTCATGTGACAAAGGAGGAGACCCACACACGGACAATTCGATTTGTCATCATGCATTTCTCAAATAATGCGGGGAACACAGAGGAATATTAACACCAGCAGATGTTACACCGGCTGTCATTCATTTCGCCACTTTAGAAATAGGCTATACTCACGTCGCGAGAATATCCACACGTTAAGTAACAGAGCACATGCCAGCATCGCTTTCTGCGTGTCCCTCATCTGAAATCCCTTCAGAAAAATCCAGCGTGTTGCAGTTTTAACGTCTTGTTGAAAAGTCCAACCAACAGTCAACCACTACGTGGTTCGCATGAATTTTACATCGTCCATCATCAGAATGTCAATATAAAGGTATGTGGTACAAAGATAAAGTAATTGTCCACATGATAAGGTCATGGTCTTCATTTGCCTCATTTAACAAACCCGTAATGTGAACCAAAGAAGTTACTGGTCATTTTGAAGACACTACATGTACGTACACCTTGTAGGTTAGGACCGATACACGACGTTGACGTGCGTTTACTGGTGTAGTCGTTGTGATTCAGTTTTATGGGCGGTTATAAGTGCAAAAAGAGACGTCGAAACGAGAACAAAGACAACGAAACGAGAACAACGAGGTTGCGGTACGAGAACAAACAACCATGCAGAAGACACTTTTTCTGTAAGACGAAGACATTGTTTTGCATAAAGAATATAAATTTAATACATCATAACATGTCTTGCATGGAGAAAATGTTTATGTTGAGCGATCAAACTGTAACTTTTTGGTGAGAATTTGTCCCTATGAGGGGAAGATTACTGTCAAGACGGGAGCTATACTGGTCATCAACCTGAAATTTCTTTGGACTGTTTGTGTCTATGAGGGGAAGGTCCCGTTTAATGACAGCACCACCGCTTCCCCCAGGTGTACCATGCCCACAAACAATACACCAGTCCGGGTCATATGCCACGCCCTGCGTTGCTCTTGTTAGAATACCAGACACTACCTGCACATTTCATGAAAATATAAGAGATCTCTGAGACGGCCTTATCAATCGCTTCAGTATTTACAATTTCACCAGACACACTTGCATTTTTGTCTTCAATACCTTGTTGGAGACGCAAAATACATGTAAGAGCCAGATCTTCACTATTCTCCAGTACATTGACTAATCTATCTTTTCTTGCCCCAACCCACTTTATTCTAGTGCTCACTGGTTGATTTTTGTCTGCCACTGAACCACTATTATCTCTTAGATGACGGGACAAGGATTCGGCAGCCAGTGGGCTATGACCACCGGACGGAAGTGGGTTAAAGTCTTCCACACAAAAATTCACAACTTTGTCATACTTTCCTCTCGCAGCGCCGCCTTGTCGGGATACATAGTCAAAGGGTCCTTCATTTGGGACCATTGTCGCGACGTGGTACTAGCGATATGACATTTTAGTCTGATTGCTAATTTTTGTGTTTATAACCAAGCATTTCTCGCTTCCTTGCATTTGTGTATCTTAGCATCTCAATTTGTATAGAAAATCCCGCAGAAATCAATATAACAACTGTCTCTCTTCACTAGAACTAACAATCTCTGGTTGTTTATTGCTTACCTTCAATATCTGGTGAATCAATATGCCAACAAAACAGCTTTTCCCTGTTGTACTCGTTTGACAATTCTCTGAAATGAATACCGGTACTGCTGTATTGTATGTTACAAGTGTCTCTAATTTCTATTTGCTCTTGGTTTCGTTTAATGGCGACGACAGGATGGACAGATGCTGGCTCATCTCTGTTGCTGTTACCGGCATCTCACTTTACTTTACTTCAACATCTTCTGCAGTCGAGAGATGTTCTAATTCCTTGGACACAGGTGGAAGTGGTTATTGTCTACCATTGTCAACTCTGTAGGTCTATGGATTTGTATATTTTCACTTAAACATGAAACGGTGGATGCGAGCTTTCCTGTATCTTAGCAGAAGCATTACAAAATCAGCGTAATGCGTGTGACACGTGCACCGGAATCACTGCTGACGTCATGCCCGCTCTAGCCTATTCTGGGCACACCAAAGTTCGCGTTTTTTTGAGCTTTTCTCGAAAACGGACTAATTAATCCCCCTGGCTCAGATGCTTACACTTGGTCCAACGTCTGAAACTTTCAAAACATAACATTAATACAGCAGATACAAAAAGAAACCCCAATATACTTGGTCGCTCGAAGTGACCATTTTTGACATTGATCTCTGAAGCAGACGGATCATTGTCATTACGAATCCTGCACTCCGTGGCTCACTCAGATGAGGTAAAAGAGTATCTTATCGGGTCGAAACTCGTTCTCTTGGTCAAAAATAAAATTCAAGTGCCGGGGCCGGTGTAAAGAATGCGAATGTTTCCCGTGATAGTACCCGCTTTATTGCGGGACGGTCACGCAAACAAGATACATGTTTATCAGTGCCTTCCCCATTGTCATGTTGCGGGTTAATCGTCAATCTTTTGCNAGTGAAAAATATTACACTGATTTCAACATGAAAAATCAGAGATTACTTCTTAAGGGGGCTAAAATGAAACTTCAGTTCTTCGGAAGCTCATCACTGAGTAGAGTTCTCTGTGCTTGACAATGGGTGAGGTCAAATCTCATAACTAATCCAACTTTTTGGTTACTCTTTCTAGGTTTATTTTAAACACGACGTTTCTACCTGTCTTCCCTGGTCGTTGTCAAGTGTACAACTGAATCAAAGTTATTCGAAACCTTTCTAAAAATGCCTTTCAAGCAGTTCAAATCTCATACTTATGCACCAGTCCATGACATGTCTGGAGCCCCCTACGGTCAGAATTTGACACTAATTCACCCAGGACATCAAATGAAATCGACAGGTATTCACCAGCTTTTTCCACTAATATTTTACCTCTTTGTCCAGACATGTCATTGACCGGTGCATTAACGTTGACACCAAGATAACCCCAGGATAACCGAGAAAAAATAGTTAACCTGAACCTGTGACTCTGACTTCAGTTTAACTCTTAGTTAACTTTAGTTAACTAACGGTTAACTATTCGTTATCTATGAGTCAACGAACAAGGTCATCAAACTGCGCCTGAGTCAGTTGCATATGTCTTTCTATCGGCTCACCACTGTAAGTAGGGGTCCTCACAAAGTTTTCTGCTCTTTTTTGCATGCCTTAAAGCGAATGGCTCGCGGGGTTTGTTTACATTTTTGGTGGTACCTTCCATAGAGAGTGAATCTAGCCTCCAGGCAAAGCCATGCCCCAGCCATATGCAACACCTGTGCAAATATGTGAATGTAAACACTGGGGACGAGGTTCCAGTAAAAATTTGTTAAAATGGGTTAATGACGTTTTCAAATTCAGTAGATCAAGATGTACATTTTGTACTATTCCCATTGATTTTGAGGCGGCAGATTTTGCAAAATGCGCCTCCGAAGTTGGGCTGTCTAATGCATTTCCCATTAAACTAAAATCCTTCTTTTGCCTTTTTCTCAAAATGCTGCTTGATATCGATGACCAACTGTCATGGCGCCACAACAAACCCCGCGAGCCATTCGCTTTAAGGCAAAATATGGATTGGAACAGCAAACATGGTTGACATCCTAACTCTAACATCTGACCTCCCCCCTCTTGACCAAAAGAGGGGGAGGTCTTCTCATGCACATGAACTGTAGTACATGTTTCTGAACTCGGTATGATTTTCTGGGGTTATGTTTACTACAGGGTTACTTCACACTTAAAAAAGTGTTAACGTTTAGTTTGCTCCTAAGCTAGGAATCCACTGCTGATTTTCTGCGTTGCGACTTGCTTTGCAACAGGCTACCTGCGATTGAATACAATCACCAGGAACTGATACCGGTCGCTGACCGATTGCCGACTGAAATGACCACATCTTCGCCATTGGTGGAAAACACGTCTAGCGAGTGCACAGCCGCGATCGAGTGCCCAGTTGCAAAGCAAGTCGCAACGCAAAATCAGCTTGAAAATCAATGGTGGATTCCTAGCTTTAGTTTACTCGTCCGATCATTCGGATCACCCAGTGCAACAATCTCCCGCAAACAACGTAACGACCACTCAAGCGATGAGATATGAGACGAGATGCGATTAACCGGGCGACAACAGTGACTGGTCGCTTGGTGCAGCGATCTGCCGCAGAGTAGCCGACAAATCCTGCAAATCCCCAGTCGCTCTAGCTGCCAGAAGGGCAGTCTCTAAAAAAATCGCATTCTTTTACTGGAAACGACTGACATTCACAGCAGGACATTATACGATCTGATATCGTCTAGTCGCATGATTAGTCTGGTTCCCTGATCTGCCGTATTGTGGCGCCGACTGAGTGGCGATACAGAGGTCAGGTACTTCCCTATTCCGGTCATAAACCTAATTCCTTTCTGCGGGAAGCGTTAATATCAGACCATTCCTAACAATCACAAACTTAGTTTTTTTAAAAAAATTCGACACGTAAACCTGCCTCCATATCACAGGGAACCCCTAAAATCTCTTTGGTGTCGGAATGTGCTCAGCTTCAAAATTCCAAAATGATAGTCAGCTATTAAAATGATTCAATCCAGGAATTCAATATTGCTGGGATTCGCATGGAATGTACTGCTTCGTCTCCCAAGGTTCCAGCGTCATTTCTTTAATTCCAGGTTCTGTCGTCTCTGGTTACTCATGTAGACGAGCTGATTGCCCGTTTAAAGATATTTTACGCGTGGAAGACTTAGTACTCACAGGAAAGGTTCTGATCGAAACCTGCGCAGCTCTGTGCGAGAAGACAGAAAACTGTTCGGCTTTCCTGTTATTATATTGGGGAAAGGCAAACTGTTGTTTGAAAAATCCAGGTTGTGCTCAACATGCTGCCAATGCTCCGGTTGATTATTACGATAAAGTCGGTGAGTTTGAGGCCGTAGTAGGATGCAGACGTGAATTAGTGGTTCCACTTCCGCAAACTCTACGGGATTACAGAACGACTCCTTTCGTGAGAGCAATATGAAGGGCAAAAATCAGGCCTAAACCGTAAAAAAACGAGTACGGGCTTATCGCAATGGGTGATATGAATAAAAATCAGTATCGATCTACTAGCTAGTAGTTACTAGAAGTAAAAGTAACTACACTGTCGTTCCAAGTTTTCACTCCAAGTAAGTGAACACTTCAATTCATATGAATAAACAGTTGCTTTTACTGCAAAGTAATCACTTCTGCCCTTCCAATTTTTTCCTCCCCTGATCCTGGGCTCACCGTACTGAAATTAATACTGCTGATTATTCATATCCTCGACAGTATTTACTGTTTTTGGAGTAACTGCATGTACTGCACGAGTATTAACTAATACTTATTACATGTAGTTTTAGCTACACGTAATTACTTACAGTAATTACTCATGTTGTATTCATATAGTCACCAGTAAATACTTCAAAAACTGGAGTAAAAGTTATTACTTATTTTTATTCATATCACCCAATGTACTGTAGACTTGACAGATGCCTTACCAAAATCAACCACACGCATGCGCACCGTGTATTAACACATCTCGCTTTCTGGGTTTTGGCCTGGTTTATTCTGTAACAGTGGTTGTAAAATGATTCCTTTTACCTTGCAATGAAATTGTCGCCGTACATGCCTAGGAATCGTCTTGTACGTTATTCCCCTGTTGAAAATAACAAAAGTCACTGGTGGGATTTTCTGGAATCGCGTTTAAAAACCATAAAATATCTGTTTAAATGCCGCACCATCGCCTATTCTGCAGTATTTCACTTGCTCTTTGTAACTAATTTTGACAAAAAGGATGTTTATACGTAATTTATCTCCGTTTCGAGAAAAGGGTGTGTGCAGACAAGGTGGCATCTTCGATGATCGAAGGCCGATCTGCTCCTGCATTACGTCACACATCACCCTTCGAGAAAGTGACCGGTCCACGGCGTATGTGCTGCCTCGAGAAGAAGAGGCCAACCGGAATCGGTGTTGTAAAAGTTCCTCGTGGTACAAATAGTGGCAACCGAAGACCGCTGCCGACGACTCGATATAAAGTGCAATCTGATTGGTCGCCCGTAAAGTTGGCATCGTCCCAAGATACGCCACGGACCAGTCTATTACTCGAAGGGTGATGTGCGATGTAACGCAGTGGTGAGCAGATCGGCCTTCGATTATCGAAGATGACAAGGTGGATGCTCCCCACTGTTATACAGACTAAATTTAAGTCTATCTATCAGACAGCCAATAAATCTCTGTCAGATGGAGTAAAGTGGCCATTGAGTTGTCTCAGCGAACAAATGGACCGATCTGACGTATCTGATGGGCCGCGTGCGATGAACTCATTTCAGTGGTGTCTGCCGAGCCGTTACCTAGTCTCAAAGTCATTAAAACCACCTGTCTAATTGCAGATTTTCCAAGGCCAGCAGGGATTCGATTCGTCAAATTGTCCGAGAAATCAGCGCATTGTGGTAGCATTTTGAGCAGCTACGAGAACGTTTCGATCGTTCATTGTGGATTGTCTTGCCTAGTTTCACTTATGTGCAACAAAATTTATCTTTCTTCAAATACCTGTTACCTATCTAATGTATTCGATGATGGTGCCCCATCAAATTTCAGTGGTGTTGGCAGGTCTTATTACATTCAGTTGTAATGCTTTGTTGACGTCGTATGGTGAAAATAAGGTAAATCCTTATGCCTAGCGTGGCCGAATCGGTTAATGTCGTTCTGGGTGTAACAGAAATATACCCAGGTTCAATGTCGTCGCACAAAACTATACTATAAACTACAAAAGTGTAGGCCTACCCAGGATTGGATACAGCACCTGAAGACGAGACTCTTCTCGCAAATGTCACACGACCGCAAGCACGACAAGTCGAAAAACATGTTTTCAATTCACGCATTTGTCACGAACATGCCGCCCAGGTATACGACAGAAGTAGGCTACCAATCGCGCGCGGTCCTGTTGATCACGCGAGATCCGTTCCTAACTCGTACCTAGGCTCAAAACTACGGTACTGGGTATACTTTTGTGGATCGAACTATAGCCAGGGTATAGTTTTGTAGGACGACATTGAACCTGGGTATATTTCTGTTATACCCAGGACGACATTAACCGATTCGGCCCTAGCGTGCATCGCACTTGTGACTGGAAGCAACTGATCCGATCAGTCGCTGGTAAATGTGCGCACATCGCAAATTCAGCAACTTGGAAAAATAGTGCCAAAGGCACTGTGCCCGCTTGGCTTTTTGAGCACAGTGGTGGAAAGCATAAGCCATATCAGAATCCCATACAAGCCATCTTTGACAATATCTGTGACCAAAGCATACATGAAGTAGATTTTGCGAGTTTGGTTTTGGCCTCCTGGCGGCAAAGTAAAGAATTAGATTTCACCAATACTTCGTCAGGAAGTCACTACAACCTAGAGGTAAATACATACAGCGGTTCAATACAATAGCTCAAACGATGATCAAAATACAGCCCTTTTAAGGTTTTAACAAAACGCCCCCTACCTACCAAAATAGGAATCGCATCGCACCCAAAATCGAACTTGACCTAGATTTTTTGGTCATACACACCTTTATGCAATATGAAAATGATCCTTCAAAAACTGAAGGCACTATCCATCTGACAAGGAAAAATTTGATATTTTCGTTTTGGCCCCCTAGTGGCAAAGTGGAGAATCAGATTGCACCGAAACTTCGTGTGCAAGTCACCACAAACTAGAGGTACATGCGTACAAAGTTTCATCGTGATAGCTCAAGCCATTCGCAAAATACAGGCCTTTGAATTTTTTCACAAAACGCCCCCTACTGGCCAAAGTAGGAATCGCATCGCACCCAAAATCGAACTTGACCTAGATTTTGTGGTCATACACACCCATATGCAATATGAAAATGATCCGTCAAAAACTGAAGGCGCTATCCATCTGACAAGGGAAAAGTTTACGGACACACGCACGCACTAACGCACGACAGACCACCACTAAAGGCGCCAAGCACAGCATAAGCCCTTTTGGCCTATGGGCCAAGCGGGCTAAAAACTAGGAGCATTCAATCAGTCGTCATGTCCTGATCGCGCACATCGCAGTTGCGACTGGCAGTAACTCAGATGACATCCCTGATGATGAGACTCGATTTCGTTCAGAAAACTGACACTGATCCGTCGCAAGCCCGCGTACATCGCAGCGACTGAATGAAACTAGTCGCGAGAAAGTTGAACATGCGCAAAGTGCGGAGTCGCAAGGGTGACGACATCGACCGTTTCTGGCGACTGATCAGTCGGTTCCAGTTCCAGCTAGATCCTCCCAGTCGCCAGGTAGCTCAGTACCGACCAGTTGTATCCAGTCGCAAGTGTGATGGCCTGACGTACAGTATACAAATGTATACACATGTACACAAGACAAAATGGAAGAGTAACATACTGTGGTCGCGGAGTTATGCCGGAGTGGGGGCGGTTCTGTAGCGTACATTTAACCCGCAGGCGTAGCCTTACGTATGTACTAATAGGTATCTTGCAGCTAACCGACGTAACGGACGTAACGGACGAAAAGGTGACTTAAGGCTGATTCATACTCCGTCCGGATTTTGCGCCGACTATGATCAATTTCACTGCGTGTGCACATTCACGTCGTGGAAACCTGCGATCAGTTTCATGCGCTTGACGGTCCGCAAGCGAGTATGAATCAGCCCTTATAATAAATTACCTGCCCCTTTTACACACGATTGGCTGTCCAGGCGATCGCTCCTGTAATGACCAACAAAGTGGGCCAAACCATTCGTTTGAGACCCCATTATTACATAGGGAAGGCAAATAGTCTTGTCGGCAGGCATCAACCGTCATGCTTTGCGTGCCCCCGTGTGACGAATTAAGAAATGATGTTTGTTTTGGATCGGCACATGTAGCTTGGAAAAAGTCGATACTCATGAAACAAAAGTTGCAATATCAAGAAAGTTTCAAAATTCTACTCAATTAATTCCCTCCGCACAAAATCTCTTATTCTGCGACGAAGTGCTTCATCAGTGCGGCCATCATAAGTATCTCACAATATCTGGGCAGGCAAGTCTCCTCGGACATATGCGCAGGGACGCGATGGTAATTACTCCAGTGAATGTGCCAGGCATTTCTGATGGCGTCTTTTTCAGGCTGTGTCATTGGCCGTATTACTCTTCTCTCAGCCGTTTTGATGATGCAGCAAACACATGAATACAATCTACATACGCTGACAATGGTCACAAAACATGTGATGTAATCTCCCTGGCACCCCTATCGAGTTGATTGAGTAGCGCCATGCATGAATTAGATCTTGGCCAATAGACTGACAGACCTTATTACATTATGCCGAAGGCGTGGTGACGAAAATCATTCTCCAAGCGTAGGGTAGATTGGCGGTAGGGGCATTAATAGTGTAAGACTGTAGTATGGAGACATTTCGTTGCAGAATATCGTACTATACGTCGCCGCATAAGTAATTTTCGTCCGTTACGTCGCTTAGCTGCAAGATACCTAATAGGATGGACCGAATACAAAGATAGGGTCGGGGCATGTCTCAAATTCCCCATTTTCCATTTTCCGTTACGTACCTATTGTGGACCAGCCTGTAGATAGGGACCGGTATTGTCGGCGACGATCATGATTAACGGAATACGAAGCCAATGAATAGTAAGAAAATAGGAAGAAAGTTGTCTGATTTCACAACGTAGAATAAACGGAATAAGGAGCACACAGACATCCGTCAACCCTTAACCCGGGGAGTCTCAATCCTGGGTTTAGACAGATGACTGCGCTGAACGCTAATCGCAAACTGAAGGTTTAACAATAAAACAATAGTGAGCTTAAGAAACCATTCGTTAACGCTAACGCTAATTACGTCAAAATTACGTCACCCCCAGAAGAAATACGACAGATTCATTGGATGTGACGTCAAAATGATGTCAATAACGTTAGCGTTAGCGTTAACGTATGGTTTCTTAAACTCACTATTGTTGATTTCGTTAATTGGGTGAGGGTGTGATGCGCTAACGGTACCCCCTGGGGTTGTTCCGTGTTTAGCGAAGCGTTCTTGAAAAAATCATTGATATACACTGATGTATTATAATGAGGAATCGGCGGAACTACTCCGTGACGTGGCGCTGACGAACAACTCAGTTAAAAGTATGACGTCGAAAGTCAAACCAACTTTATTTGCCATTTAATTCTGAAACTACGCCCTACTTCTAGCCCTAAATATACCTGAAGTAGTCCACTGAATTTTTAATTTTACACGTCCACCACCAAGTATAGGACTTACTCAATGTATCTGAGTATTTTCAAAAGAAAATTTCAGCGGGAACATGATGAATTTCATCGATAAAATTGACTATTTTAGCGTAAATAACAGACCGAAGAGCGACGTCATTGATTCTAAATGACGATTTCACATAACGTCACGACGTCAATGACGTTTTCAAACTGAGTTGTTGCCCAGCGCCTCCTTTTAGCACGCCGGTTCCCCATTATTTTCCATATATACTGCACATTCCGGATTAAGTGGTGCTCTGCTGGTCATGCACTAACTCAGTCAATGAGGCGCACAATATAATTAGGGACAAATGGAAAACCCCAATGACTAAAAGCAGTATCAAATGTCATTTCTCCAAGTATTAGTGAGGGCGTCGGACTAGCATTTCGAGTCGGCAGTTTTGCGTCCTGTGTTGTTGCGTCTGTCATTCTGTTCAATTTCGCTTCTGCAACTGTAAAGAAACAAGAATTGCAATTGTAAGTCACATTTCGTTCTTCTTGCCTATTCTTCCTCGTCATGTTCTCCGTGACATGGGCCTGTTCACCTGTTTACATCAACGGAATAAGCGGCACACTGTGATGTTAGTTAATGTCGTTCCGCATGCTTTGGGATAATGCTTCAGCTGCGGCCTGAAAATAATCGTATACGTACCTGATAACAATGACGATATATTCTGCTGCTTCTGCAACTACTGCTGGCCATGCTCACTACATGCCGGAAATGAATTTGCAGTGTTATACATTATTTAGGGCCATCAATTTACAGAAATACTGGATATAAATGCAGAAGGTTGGTACTAACCTCTCTTTCTTCTTTTGGTTTGTAGTAGCGGGGCGCCCATCTAGATACTCCCATCTCTCCTCACCCTTTGCCCCTCCACCAATACGGAAACTGTACAGTTCGTACCATTCCTTTGGGAGGTATGTTTCCAGCAGCTGCTGGCAATGAAGTAGCCCCTCGTGATCTACCACATCGACCACATTGCACCATCTATAAAATAGGTATGGTGGTAATCCATTCATATACGTATATTGTAAAGAATGCGGGGCAGGCTGTACTCTCAAGAGCAGGGCCAAATCGCTGGATGGTTACTGTTGGAGATGCAAAGGGCCGAAGAAACACGTCATAAGTATTAGATGGAATTCTTTTTTAGCTCACCTCTGTGAGCTGAGCTTCTCCCATGGTGTGTCGTCCGTCGTCCGTCGTCGTCGTCGTCCGTCGTCCGTCGTCGTTAACAGGGGTGGCACGTTTCTAAACCGCTTAGGTTACAAACTTGAAATTTGGTGTACAGGTACCCTATGGTAAAAACTATCTCTGGACCGAAATTTAGCGCTGCTGCTTGTACACTCTGGCCTGTAGGGGGCGCTTTGTGAAAACCTTCTTTTGGCTGTATCTCCTGAACGCGGTTAGCTAGAACCACGAAACTTTTATGGTGGGTTTCTCTGATGAGACTTCATCACGTAAATCCCGGGTTTTTGATTTGACCTACTTTTCAAGGTCACAGAGGTCAAAGTTCTAAATCCACTGTTTGGTGGCACATTTCATTGCTATTTGACATAGAGTGTTGTGATTTGGTGTGAAGATATATCTAGGCACCCTACACGAATGCACCAAATTTCAACCCGATCGGACATCCAATATGGCCGCCAGGAAGCCATCTTGAAAAATGGACTTTGACCCACATTTTATAAATAGGAGTAGGTAGGATGTTTTAACGTTGTCAAAATATGTATCTAGGTACCATATAAATATATTATGGTAAATTTCAGTCAGATTCGACGTCAAATATGGCCGCCAGGGAGCCATCTTGAAAAATGGACTTCGGCCCACACCTCATATATAGTGGCAGCTAGGATGCTTTAACCGTGCCTAAATATGTGTCTTGGTACCGTCTACTTATATGCCGAATTTCGGTTCGATTGGACTTCAACATGGCTGCCAGGTGGCCATCTTGAAAAATTGACTTTGGCCATATCTCATCGGTAGTAAATATTACGATGTTTCTGCACTAATCCTTCACAATTCAGTGTATCACCAGGCTACTCACACTTCATACTCTGTCACAGAGGTGAGCACAATGGCCCTGGCCATTTCATTGAACGTTCACATTATAAAATACAAAACATAATGTTGTTCCTGAAGTGCTTTTTGGATGGCCACTCCCTGCATCAGAGCGCCAACATGGCAGGAATGGATTACAAGAAAATCGCCGTTGACTAGGCTAGTTTCGGACGGGAGATATTTTGCGAATGTTTTAACGTATACGTGCGAGACATGGTTTTCAATGGTACTGTCGAAATAGACGAAAGCCTGTTCGGACGGAGATCTAAATTTCAGCGTGGGGCACCACGTGGCGTGAAAGTATGGGCGGTATTAGTGGAAAGAGAAACGAATAGGTAGAAAATTATTGCCTTCATTGCAGGATTCCCTTCGGCACATCGGCTTCCGATTGTAACGCTCTCACACACTCTAATGCCGCCCCGTTTACTCTTTCTATGAACGTTTCCTCACAATGATTATCATAATTAAATGTATGACTTTTCTTTCCCTTCAAGGTTGATATTACACCCGGTTGACGACCGAAGCGAAGAGACATTATTAAAAATCATTAAATGCCATGTTGGACAGGGAGCAACGATATATACGGACGGGTGGAGTTCCTATGCCATGGCTACCGGCACTTCTCAGTGAGCAAATCGTCGCGCCTGCATTATCCCCCACCATGCGGAACGATATTAACTTCCATCACAGTGTGCCGCTTATTCCGTTGATGTAAACAGGCGAAAGTAGGCCGATGTCAAAAACACTTGATTCAAAAAACGTCGTACAAGAAGATATACAAAGGAATAGATGACGAACACACAGAAGTTGTGCATACAAATAGAATCGAGGAGGCCTGGAAATTGGCGAAGGACCATTTCAGGAAAATGAATGGTAAGTGTTGAAGAAATTTCCCCGGGAGGTGCAGGTAACCAAAGTAGCCTATATCGTTAATATTCTCCTAATATTTACAGGCACAAACATTGGTGACATCGAAACACATCTGTGTGAAATCATGTGGCGGAATCATGGGTCAAGACAAAATAAGTACGAGAGTATTTCAAACTACTCCGTGAATCATATACACTCCATGTCCCAGTGTTTTTACCTACAAGAAACCAGTATTCGACACATGGTGCCAGGAAGGTAATTTAGCATACGGTATATGCCGATTTCCACATTGTTTACGTCAGCCGTTTTTTTTTCGCCATAATCCTTTCCCTTTCATTCCCATTTGAATTTCAGTTAACGTTGACAATGAAAATGAGACAGCCATAACAATCGTAGATCCTGATGAGGTAGATGACCTGCCACCTGTTATTGACGTCAGTTCGCCTGATGTCAGCGAGGATGAAGACATACTAGTAAATGTATCAGATGGGAAAGACCGTCTTGAAGAAGACGTGCCCGAAGTCGTCATTGTTAGTAGTGATTCGGATGAAGAAGGTGACTAACGAAGATGCTTGTTATGCCAATGGGCCAACAGATAGTTTGATTATCGACTTGCCCGTTATTGATTTATTCCGTTCTAAGATTTTGTATCGTTTGTTTCCGTGTTCAAATCCAGGAGCAAACCGTAACGAAGGAAGGCAGAACAAAGAAAGGCAGTGTGTCGTCGTTAGAGGGAAGAGAACAGCAGGTAGGCCTTACACTCCCCCGGCAGTCGTACGGCTCTTACTTCCGACAATTGATACCACTGCCAAAGCAAATAAGGAAACCTGCTGTTGTAACGTCGACCATTCAGAACAAAGCACTTGAATTTGCCAGTTATAAATCATACAAGATTGCTGCCCCCATGATTTTATCGATTCGCGACAAAATGAGCGAAAATTGCTAACTACAGTGACGTTTGCATCCAGTATGACTCGAATAACCTACTAGAAACTGTTCTGCTAAGTGTCTTCATTTAGCTGAAGTTTGCCGCGTCGATCTGCCTGAGTTTAATATACAGGTTGGTCCACAAAAATGTGACACATTTTGTTTATTTGTCATTTCCATAAAAAATTAATTCTACCTCTTGATTTTCAGGTGAGTTATAGAGTACAGCTATAAGTTTTATCTGTAGCAGTATGGAGCCGTGATATCAATTTTTCAGTGGCAGAGCGGACAAAAATTGTTGAACATTATTTTTCGACAAAATCTGTAATCTTGACTCAGAGACATTTTCGTCGTGACTTTCCTGGAAGGAAAATACCGTCTCGCAATGCAATCAAACGCTTGTTGGAGAAGTTCAGAGACACTGGCAGTGTGACTAACAACAATAAGAACCATAGTGGTCGACCTTTGTCCGCAAGAACCATCGCACATGTTCAGGATGTTCGCACTCGTCTGGAGGAGTCTCCCCGGACATCCACCAGAAGACTTCCTCAGAAAGTGGGGATTTCAAGAACTTCTGTCATTAGAATTATTCATGATGACTTGAAACTTTTCCCATACAAAATTCAGATTCTTCAGGCTCAAAGTCAAGCCAACAAGGATGAACGATATGAATTTGGTCAGCAAATCAGTGAACGGATTGAGAACAATCCCGGTCTTTTGGATGTGCTTCTCTTTAGCGACGAGGCATACTTCCATTTGAGTGGTCATGTGAACAAACAAAGTATGATATTTTGGGCAGAAGCACAACCTCATGAGCATGTGCAAGCACCCTTGAGTGTAGAAAAAGTCACAGTTTGGTGTGCAATAGGACGTAATGGCATTTCTGGTCCCTACTTTTTTTGAGGACGATGAGGGACGGCAGGTGACTGTTAACACTGGACGTTACATCGAAATGCTCAGACGACATTTCATTCCAGCAGTAAGGAGGAGAAGGGGGACCGACTTAAATACAGCTGCATTCCAACAAGACGGTGCCCCACCGCATTGTTCGAATCGCACCCTCAAGTATCTGCGTCAGTACTTTCCTGGGAATCGATTGATTTCAAGGCGGACCGACAACCCCTGGCCGCCACATTCACCTGACCTTAACCCCCCTGACTACTTCCTCTGGGGATACCTGAAGGAGAGAGTCTACCAGGACAATCCTGATACCATTGACAAGCTGAAGGAAAACATCAGAAGAGAAATTAGAAGAATTCCAAGGGACACGTTAGGGAGAGTAATGGACAATTTAAATGTGAGAGTGGCAGCGCTGATTCAGCAGCGAGCAGCTTGGATCGAACATATTATCAATTATTGAAATAACTCAGAAACCGCTTCGTTGTTTCAAAAGTGCTTTTCAGGGCAAAAACTTGTAGCTATGACCCATCTCTGGCTGGAAGGATTTTGAAAAATCTTAAGATTTGTAGAAATTATAAACAAACGAAATGTGTCACATTTTTGTGGACCACCCTGTATTCTGAGGGTTCTCGGCGGTGGGCCAACAATAAATTTGACTGTCACACTTCCTTTTTTTGTTTGCAGTTGATCCGAAATCGAAGGCAGACAAAAAAAACAGGAAGGAGAAGGCATTTTGCCCGCCAAACTACCAGCCGTTGTGTTCCAATCCGGCGCCCTCTTCAAAGGCTGGCAACCCATCTTCCAAAACGGTGTTTCTGGAGCGACTCGGACTTTGAGGACTAATAGGCATACCCATGATAATTAAATGCCATTTGAATCTGAATGTGTTTCGGCTGTGTTGCGGTCATATTGGAATTACCATATTGTAGCATTCTATATCCATGAAGTTGTTGTTTTTGAGACAAGTCTTTTTGTTTTTGAGGTGGAAGGTTGTGTCTGGACGGCGGTTACCGTTACCGTACCCTATGATTGAGACTTGGGGTAAGCTTTGAGGGACTGTTTGGATTGATGCTGCTTATTCCGTTCTAGTAGGCCTAAAAGAAGACAACTTTTTTCTTCATATTTTCTGAAATAAATATTCATTTGGTACTTATTTCGTTAATTATTATTGACGCTAAAAATACCAGTATATATGCCTACATATACTCTGTTCACGTTCGTAGGGTTATTCGAGATGCGCCTGGTCCGATTCGGTTCAGTGGAAAAGTTGGAAAGTCAATAAAGTACAAAACAGACCACGTATATTACTGTTGTCCTACTCTTCCAATAGGTATCCTATTGTTAATGGATCTTCGATGTTTTCATCAAAGTTTGAAGAATTGATTCAGAACACGGATGATACAATCCACTCACAGTTCCTGTTGACCGTTTGTTTAGGGACGAAGTTGAAGTCCGGCGGCGTTATCCACTGATGACGTCATTAAAAGTGGATGTGCCTATTTAACGATATTGCCATGTAGGCCTACTTTATTTTGATGATTTCAGCAAAAAAACGACGGAGGAATCAACTCACCTGTCAGCGTAGCACATGTATGAGCAACCAATGCGCATGCTCCGTAGGTTTCGGTCACCAGTCGGAACGTCTCGCCTCCGCCACTCTCCAATCCCACTAGCCCAGGAAGTATGTCGTACCGTGTTGATTGCTCAGCTTGTGCAGCGAAACTGTCTGGCCTCTACGTTGGAGAGTGGCCTGTTTACGGCGCTTTCAGTGGTTTAGGTAACAGGGTAACCTGACGCAGTCAGTTCGTCATGAGATTTTGTGTTAATGAGGGCCGTATCGGCTAAATAATGCGAACACGGGACGCAAGATAAGACGACAAATTTCACTGATTATTGTGGTCAAGTCATTCCAAGAATCAATAGGGTTCTGTGCAATATTCATTAAGAACCATTCCTGAAAGTTTCGCGACGATAGAGGTCGAACTTCTTCAGTTATCCAGGCGGAACCACAGATTGGATGGAGAGATCGAGAGAGAGGAATTCAGTAACAAGTGTACCGCAGGGCGGTAGCAATATACGCCCGTCGCTTTGTATTCCGATACTAATTTGGAGTGTGGCAAATATTGTGTTGCTTCATTATTACGTGGTTTATTTGTACAGAGAAAGATCACCTGTCACCTTGAATGAAATGGTCCATGGACCATGTGCTGACTCGGTTGGACATAATAGTCTAATGACAGAGGGAGGTACATAGCAGTCATGAGCAATCTTGGTCAAGTCATTCCTGAGTAGGACTTTGATGATTCGGGGGCCACCTGGCGGCCATATTAGATGTCCGATCGGGCCGGAACTTCACATGCACATAAAGGTCATCTGCAGGGGGCCACATAGCACATTGGAGCGCTTTGGGTCAAGTCGTTCCTGAGTTACAGCACTTTGACGATTTTCGGGTTACGCCACCTGGCGCCCATACTGGATGTCCAATCGGGCCGGAACTTCAAATGCACATAAAGGTCACCTGCAGGGGGCCACATAGCACATTGGAGCACTTTGGGTCAAGTCGTTCCTGAGTTACAGCACTTTGACGATTTTCGGGTTACGCCACCTGGCACCCATACTGGATGTCCAATCGGGCCGGAACTTCAAATGCACATAAAGGTCATCTGCAGGGGGCCACACAGCACATTGAAGCGCTTTGGGTTAAGTCGTTCCTGAGTAACAACACTTTGATGATTTTTGGGTTATGCCACCTGGTGGCCATGTTGGAAGTCAAATCTGGCCGAAATTTGACATGCATGTAAAGGTCATCTAGAGGAAAGTAAATATCAAATTTGAGCACTCTACGTCAAGTCGTTCCCGAGTAATAGCACTTAGTTGATTTTCAGGTTACGGCACCTGGCGGCCATATGGGATGTCCAATCGGGCCGTAACGTGGTATTTTTAAAGGTACCCCTCCAGTGCATGTTTACGCAAGATATGAAGTCGCTTGGTGATATAATGACAAACTGTGGCAGGTTCGTTACTTTTGTCGCAATTTGACCTCTGTGACCTTGAAAAGTAGGTCAAATCAAAAACCCGTTATATATGTTATGTATCCTTATTAGATACACCTATGATAAAAATTTGGAGAAGATCTAGTCATTAGTTCAGGAGTTATTGCACTTTTTGTGTTTTTGGTTTTGGCCACCTGGTGGCCAAGCCGTGAGTCGAAAATGGCCGGAAATCGAACTCAACCTTACCAGTCCCTAGTTTGGTTCCCGAACCCACCGCTAGGGCTATGAGGGTTCGGTATTGGCTGCTGAGCATTTCCTTTTATGGCGTTACTATTATTAGAATCACTATGTAAACATACATGTAGGCACGTGGTTGGCAAATGTCACAAAGCGAATTCAAGCCCGGGGCCGCAGGTACAATATATCGAAAAGAAGGGATCGGATTTTGGGAAGAAATTACGAGGAAAGTGGCAAGCACTACATCCGCAGCCAGAAGAGAGGGACTTAGGGGTACTGAAGCAGTATTATACGACTTCAAAACGAGATTCCGGATTCCGCAGGAGAGTATCTTGGTTTGAGAAAGTTCCTTCCACCATCAACGAAAACGCCACCATAGTTGCAATTGCAGAATATATAGGAAAATGGCCAAGTACTGTATCAATTCATGCAAATGCTAAAAAACCATCGAATGAACATATAAAGACGTCTGCAACAACCAAAGAAAATGCAAGGAAGCTGCTGGAAAACGTTCCGCCGCGGGAAGCTTATACGCGCTTAGTATTGGACGACGCGGAGAATGCACCCAGGGACCTAGAGCAGATGCAGAATCTAAAGTACAACGGCGGCCGCGGCAAAAAAGAAAATGGACAACACAGAAACAACAACGCGGATGACCTTCAGATACTTCTCACGGAAATGAACAAAAGCGATTTTTTTCAGGAGGTTGTCGCAACAAAAGGAAAACCGCCGTGTGTGATTCTCTATCGGGAGACGCAGCTGAAGCAGATGTGAATGCCATCCTGGAGACGTCAGTGCTTGGTGTGGATCGCACGTTCAACCTTGGCCCTTGTTATTTGACCACAACTGTTTTTAAAAATGTTAAATTGGTCAGGAAATCTACTCAGGAGCCCCCTGTGTTTTTGGGACCCATGTTTCTCCACTGGGACGGATTCTACCTTACGTATCATTGCTTTCTCTCCCACCTACAGGCCAAGCTCAGCAACGTTGTGGGAACATCTTTAAACTTCGGCAACGTTATCATTGGATCCGACGAGGTAAAGGCTCTGACGAAGGCGCTCAAGGACTGTTTCCCATCCGCTACTCTGGTACTTTGTGCACGGCACCTAGAAGAAAACGCGAAGCGGAAGATGATTGTTCTAGACATCCCAGTGAAATTTCGTGGAACTTTAGTGAAAGATATTTTCGGGGTGGGGGGATTACTCGGGAGCGCAACGGAGCCCGAATTTGATCACAATGCAATGGACTTAACACTAAGGATTCAGAAAGATGCACCACAGTTCGCTGAATATTTCGAGACGCTTTTGAATAGGATCCGCACTTACGTGTTTCGTCCGCAGAAACTTAACAAAAATGTATACCGATATCATGGACAAATAATAATTCCGAGTCAATGAACAATCTTATAAAACTTACGATAAAATGGAAACCCCAACGTCTCCCCGAACTCATTGAAAAACTACACGACATCGTTCGTCTGCAGTGTGCGGATGATGGGCTTTGCATGGCCAAGGCAACTATGAAATTGCAATGTCTTGCAACCGCTTCCGCACCACGCAAGCTGTTTGGGACTCGCTCAGTGCGGATGCACAGGATGCCCGTTATGATAAATTCATATCGTACAAAGAAAAGCGGAAGGAAGAAACTTGTATTGTTTCCACGGACGGACAATTAACGATTCCTAAAACCCCAACCACCGCCAGAAAGCCAGGACAGAGAAAACGCTGCCGAGCCGTACGGACCTGCACTACCTCCTCGAAGAAAATTCGGTTGCAGTAGACTAAAAATGAACACTGTAGTAGACTTCTCGCAATCCGTTCGATGCCCCTGTCACCAGTAGGTTAATGGACTATACGTGGTTTTCGATTGTCGCAACGTCGTGAACGCCAAAAAAAACGCTGATTATCGTTAAGTTACGACTAATTCTGCGATACTTCTGCGATAATTTCTGCGATTGTTTGCGTAACGTGAAAAAACAATCGCACGCAAATTATCGCACGTGTGAGAGCGGCTTTACATAGACCCTCCTACTGTCAGATGAAATCAAATAAATTAAACTTGGTCTTATCTGACCACGTTTTCCCAGTCTTCTTTGCCCCGTGATTAATTAACTCTGGCAAATTCCAGCCTTACTTGTTTATGATGTGGCTTTAAAGTCCCACAGTATGCAGGAGGTGACTCTTTCTCCCTCCCCACCTTGATAAGACTAGTGCCCTGCCCAACCTATATATACATATATCGGGTGGGCCAAAAAAACGCATCGAACTTTAAATCTTGATTTCTCGACAACTGTCCATTATAATTCAATGAAATTTGGTACCGTATCATTTAACGATGTTTTGTTGAACGTGAGAAATTTTTGCATTGATACCTTTGGTATTTGTACCGTATCACTCAATTTAAACATCTTTGTAAAAAATGTGATTCCGGAATTCGGTAAAATACGGGTGGATGAAAAATTCCCAAACTTTACATTGCTATTTCTCATAAAAACTTTACTACAACTCAGTGAAATTTTGCCTAACACTGCTCCATGATATTGCCCCTATTGTGAAAGTATTAAGCCAATAACTTTAATATCCACCCTGTGGCGCTCATTACTATAACACCATAATGGAATCTAGCGTTTCGAAGTTTCACCATTGTCTCCTAAAATATGATGAATGATTACTATGGTCTTTACATTTGGCACCACAATCTTAATACCAAAGATAATGTGTTGAAACTTTCACATTTTAGAAGCATAGCCACGGAAAAGTATTGAGTGAATTTCCATTGGGTTATAATGAATAGTTATTGAGAAATAGAAATTTGAAATTCGGGACGGGTTTTTCCTATCTTACAGGATTCCGGAATCACACGTTTTTACAATGATTTTTAAATTGAGCGATACGGTGCTAATACCAAACATACAAAAGAAAGAAATAGCACTAAAATTGACACACAACGTGATAATATACAGGAAGTCTCCGTGCTAATACCAAAGATATGAATGCAAAAATTTTACACGTGAAACAAAACATCCTTACGTTATACGGTGGCAAATTTCATTGAATTATAATGAACAGTTGTTGAGAAATCACCACTTGAAGTTCGATGCGTTTTTGTTGGCACACCCGATATATAGCCAGTGGTAGAACCAAGCATGGACTGACACTAGGCCTATATCGAAACAAAAATGGCCGCCATACTTTCGTCACTTGAGAAGTTCAACGTGCAGTTATAGCGTGAATAACCCTAGGTGAGGTACCGGTATTATGCTTCAACTCATTCTTTTATGTGTAGCAGCACTCTCCATGCCTTATTGGTAACTTAGACAATTCAAATAGATAGACTGATTTGAACGTCGCATAAAAGTCAAAGGTTACGTCGGCCGTCGCGAGATACAAAACCTAACACATACTGTCGGGCTTTAAGCGAAGGTTTTCGTTTTCCTACACAGCCCCTGATACAGTTTTCTGCCAGTACTGGTTCCGACTAGTGGTTACATTACATAAATCAACGTGCTTTCCCCGGGGATTTTGCGGTTACACCTATAAATCGCCGAGTCTAAGTAGACACGTGTCTGAAATCACCGCCCATCGAGCTCGAAGGGATTACGCCGGAGCTATTTTAGACATGGGTACTTTGTGTAGTGTGAACGCGAAATCCCCGTGTCTACCTGTAGTCCCGAGCACCCCGACAGACGGCGATGCAAATCGAGGAGTCATGCGCATGGTATAGGCTATTTCACGCCTCCAGTAGCCACTTGACTACGGAGAGTTGCCCACATGCAGTGCCCCTATCGCCGGCTTACGGAACTTATTAAAAATCGCATTTTAAGTAGTGTAACCGCTCGCCGTGTCATCGCCGTGTTTTTTTCTGGCTCGGAAAAAAGGTTGTGGGCTGGTTGCTTTTGGATCACTCAGTGATTGACGAAGAAGAAACGTTGGGACGGCCAGGTCTAGCCTGGGCAAGTTGTCTATGCTTCAGCTACTCCTCTACTAGGGCCTACTTTAGAAATATACCAACGCCGCGGGAATGTCCAGAGGACGTATGGTAAAAGAGAACATGTCAGGCTGCATAGCTTTCTGCGTGTCCCTCACCTCTAAATCCCTTCAGGAAAATCCAGCGTGTCGCACTTTTAACGTCACGTTGAAAAGTCTAACCAACGGTTAGACTGGTCCCCTGTCGTATCGCTCCGTTCCTCCACTACTACGACAGGCCGCGTCCGCCATGTTTGCCTGTTTTCTGACACACGTATGCAAATGAGCAATAAAGACTCGTAACGTTGCGGGAGTCTCTAAAAATAGATGATGATTCATGGCGCGACCGTTGACCAATCACAGTTGATCAATCAAACCCCGAGTTGGCGTTCAAAATGCCTGTCGTAGTAGTGAAGCGAGAACTACGACAGGGGACCAGTCTAACCAGCGGTCAACTACAACATGGTACGCATCAGTTTTACATCGTCCATCATCAGAATGTCAACATAAAGGTATATATTACGAAGGTCAGGTACATCATTTGTCTTATTTAATAAACCGGTAATGTGAACCAAAGAATTTACTGGTCCCTTTGAAGGCACTACTCCTTGCAGGTTTGGAACGATTCTTGAGGTCGATGTGAATTTAGTGGTTTCGTTGTGATTCATTCAATCGTGTGGCAGCTACGAATCTGATCGACACATGTGCGATAATCCAGGCAACTAAGTACTGGCCGCATAGGAAAAAAATCGCACAGGTCTGCAGCGTTGTCCATAGACAGATTGCCAAAGTCGGCCATGTTGGACCAAAAGGCAATAACAAACACTGAATGTACAGTGAATGTATACCATTGATGTACAGCATGTTTTAAAATGTGGAAAAACATAAAAGTTTGCCTTGAAAATGTCTCAGATAACATAACCATCAGTAATAATACATTAATATGCACTAAGCCTTGGCTTACTTTTGGTAAAATAGTAATTGATTCAGTGTTTGTTATTGCCTTTTGGTCCAACATGGCCGATTTTGGCAATCTGTCTATTATGCAAGGAAAAGGTGTATCTGTCGCAGAACCAGGCAAATCACTCCATTCCTTAACGTAGTAGTGCAACGGTACACCAGGCATGCCAGGGGTCGTGGTCTGGTATTAGAAGATCCAATCCATGTCCAATTATATGCCAATATCCGAAAGTTCTACTCGCAGAAGGCTAATTCTTCATGTCATTGGGTCATATGAATAAAGTTTAGTAAATGCTTCTACTTGAATTTTGCAATACAAATGACCTCGACAATACATGTACTGTACAAATCTGAAGTAAAGGCATTTGCTAGTCTTTATTCATATGAGCCAATGACAGTCTTTGTGAAACCTCTTTCAAGTACGTCTCGAGTTTATCTTGGAGTAAGGAAAGTCTACATTTTGGCTAGCTCTGTCGCGTTAACTTCGAAAATCATACGTGAAAATGATATAATGATATAATAACGCTAGTCTATCTTCTAAAGAAAACAATCCCAATACTTCACTAAATAAAGCTTTTCTCTGCTATTGTTTCGTTCATCAACAGAAATATTGCGATATTTACCACTGAATTTCGTCATAACGCATCCATCGTGTCCATCGTTAGCGAAGAGAGGCCCCATATTGGATTTAAATGAGATGCATTCTGAGGTCATGACGCAAAGAATTGAACACTGGAGGGCAGACAGTCCTGGGTCGAATCCCACTATCGATGAGTTTGGCACGTGATTGTACAACAAAGCTTCGAACGTTTTACCTGAAATTAAAGTTACATTGGGTAAGGTCAAGTGTCTGGGTTCGGAAAAGTGTTAGTGTTAGTGTCAGTGTTAGTGTTAACCTGAATTGACAAATGGGGAGCGCCAATTGGTCACGTGAGACTGATAGAGCAGACGTGACACCTATCAGCTGCCTATAGAGGTTCATTGTTCGAGAGATGCGGTTCACCACGCACGGCCAATCACACCTTGAATCGTCATGAATAATAGGTGGCGTCGGTGTACTATCAGTTCAAACCCACGCGTATATTCTCGCGTGGTCTGCGTGATCGGGGTTCCCTATTAGGGAATGAAGCTAACACTGAATTAATCCCTAGTTAACTGAGTGTTAAACATGGATCAAGCCAGTGTTAACCTGTCCCACTCCAAATTTTATCAATCTTGACATGCCAGTCGTGGTCCTCACATTTTTGAAGCACGATGAAACAAGTTGATCAAAACTTGTGAATTGTCTTCCATGCAAATTGGTTGGATGAAAGGCCGGGGTGGAGTTGGTCCTAACAACAATCTTGTAGGCCTGGGGGAAAAACCAACAAACAAGCATGCAGCCATGGCAGCAGACGATTTTTTGCGCACGGTTGTCTGATTAATTCTCTTCAGGTTTCCTGCTAGAAAATGGCAGAAGCTGCAAAAAAGGCTTGCATGGACTGTGGAGAAAATACTGTGTGTTCTCGATAAACTGAAAAGGCAGGGCATAGTTTCCTTGGCGAAAACAACATGACTGCGATCAACAACTGAGAACTAACTCTGTCACTTGACCTATAAAACTGTTAACTCTTGTTACCTCTAGTATAATCTGCGGATTAGTGTTATCATAATGCTTTTTGTAGTACAATTTTGTCAAATCAAAGCCTAGTGCTCAGGTTAACTCCAGGTTAACCCAGAGTTAACACTAACACGAAGTCTCCAAAGTGTTAACTCGTGTTTAACCCAGTGTTAACTCGGGAGTTTGATGAGAGGTCAAAATTCAGAGTTTACACTGGTGTTTGTGTTAGAGTTATTGTTAACTCTGTGTTAACTCGACGACTTGACCTCACCCATTGGCTGGAAAGGAATATTTTTGTCTTCGCTATGAGGAGTCATTGGTAAAGGAATATTCCAACTAGTATTGACTGTTGATTTAGAACCAGCACAGAAAGAAGAAGCGTGATGTTAGTTTGGATGTGTTGGATCTGACAGACGAAGTGTCGCTTTGCAGGTCCCGGGTTCGAATCCAGCCCGGGCCATATGGAATTTCATTCCTGGCTCTTCACGTCCGTCGCATGGGACAGTAAGCCGTGGGGCCATATCGAATTAACGGAACCGACGGAAACAACGGAACAAACGGAACCTGGTCTGCAGCCGATAGCGTGACTGTACTGACTCGTTGCTATATTTAGCCGCTGACTGGAATGAACACGCGACTTCGTCTGTGTTGCTAAGCAACACGCTACTCGGCGTTGCGATTTGCCCACGTTGGCCTATTTGGCGGAGGCAGGTCCTGATTCTTGTTGTATCCTGCACCCCGCATACCCCGGGGAATCTAAAATACTAAACGAGTAGCCGCCAAACTATGCAGCAGAAAAATAGGCCTATTTCTACATGACTTACCTGAATACGGTCAACACAACTATTTTCATTTTTACGCATGGGGTCACCATTTCCTCTGCGCACGGGTACGTCCATCCTCGGCTCATACTTAGGGCCATTGTAAGACATGGGGGTCATATGAATAAAGATTGTAGCAAATGCTTTTACTTAAATTTTGCAATAAAATGCATTAGGCAATGCTGTATAAATCTGAAGTAAAA
>NMRB01002752.1:0-23706 GCA_002633025.1 Notospermus geniculatus
CACGTTGATTTACCGCAACTGAAATACAGAGCAACGTTTCTGACCATAAGAAAAGAGGTAACGTTATTCCCTTGTGTTTAAAATGTCTTTCCAGCTACTTTAAGGCATCGCTTCACGTTTTTATTTCGGACATAAGTACAGTTGGCTCTCTATGGGCAAATCAGTCGTAGAAAACCCTGGGCAGTCGTACGTGTCAGTGGTCGTAGCGTAAAGGCGCCCATCCACCGGAAAGTCTTCTTGTGGAAGTTCACAGAAAAAAATCAACTCGAGTGGAGACTCAAAGTCTAAGGCCCGTATGCACAGACGTTCCTCCACTCACACTTGAGTGTGAGGTCGACCTTAATCTTTTGTATTCTACCCTGCAAACAATAGGTAAAGGTCGACCTCACACTCAAGTGTGAGTGGAGGAACGTCTGTGCATACGGGCCTCACTTTAGGGACAAAATGGTTCGAAATACTTTTTGACTCAAAATGAAACAGAAAATATTTCGGCCCGAGACAATGACACCTCGTTCCGAGAGAAAATATTTCGGGTTGAGATACTGACAGTCTCGATCTGAGAGAAAATATTTTAGGCCGAGATGTCATTTTCTCGCGCCGAAATATTTTCTGTTTCATTTTGAGTCAAAAAGTGTTTCGAACCATTTTGTCCCTAAAGTGAGACTCTGAGTCTCCACTCGAGTTGATTTTTTTTTCTGTGTTGGCTCTCAATGGGCATGCCATCATTGTTTGTGACACTGGTCTCAGCCTAAGCCCTCAAGGAAGCAAACAACTGCCCATTGAGAGCCAACATGCGCAAGAAAACTCTCCAGGCGCCTAGTCCTACGGCTGTCAACAAATTTGAATATTGCCCGTTAAGAGCCAACTGGTACGTGAAAACTCCCACGTAGAGGAGCGCCTTTACATCGTTTCTGAAGATTTTCAGCCAGAAAAGTGTAACCAAAGATTTGCACCTGCCGCAAATCGAATTTTTCCATCGTTCCTCTAGTTACAACCGGCAGCTCATGTAAGAAATTCGTCCTTCAAAGTGCGCTTAAAATTTCAGCCCAAAAGGCAATCTTCCAAAGTAATGTTTACGGATTGAAAAGAAGAAACCAAGGATTAGTACATGCCAGTGTGTGCGACAGGTTAACAAGTTGAACTCTTTTTCTCAAAGCTTCTGATAATAGAATTGGTTGGAAAATAGATTACTGACGTGCACTTTGAAAGTAATCATGTGAGCGACTGACAAAGTGGCCTCATCTGGTGAGAACTTCGCGCTGAATGAAGAGAGATGCACCATTCACATTTCATTCAAAAAAAGCTTTGCCACGTTCAGGTTCGGAATGTTTCAGGTATTTTTTGTCGAATTATGCGTACACCGTTTGACATGCATGGAGACAGTGGATGACATATGTTTACGAATCAGTCTCAAAGCCCTACTCGCCGTTCTCAAAGCAGTGTGATGGGCACAACACACCACCAATGAGGCGGTGATGTATGCATTCCTGGAAACTGTATAATGAGACGTAGTAAGAAAAACTGTCCTCTGAGATCCCGTAGGATATTCGTCGTTGTCGTCGCGAAGTAATAAACCAATGTTAATCTCGTTTTTCCTGCCTGTTCACTTGGCCAAGAACACTGAGAAGCAATCTGAAAGAAATCCTTATTAGCCAGTGACGTATTGCTTTCCTTATCTTTGATAAAGTGGGAACAGTACTCTCCGCCCCAGCCCCCGCAATCGAGGCTTTTCGAAAAGCGAAATCCCCAAGCCCATAAACTGTGCTAGCGGCGGTGGGGGTCTACCCTATGTGGCCCGGGTTCTATGTGGCCCGGGTTAGGGTTAGGGTTAGGGTTAGGGTTCTATGTGGCCCGGGTTAGGGTTAGGGTTAGAATCCGGGCCACATAGAACCCGGGCCACATAGACGTGGTCCCGCGGCGGTGGCACTGCTTCAGCCAGTCAGACGGATTGACGATGAAACGAGTCACCTCAACTACCTCAGACTCCTAACCGTGGCTTTTCAAACCAGTTTATCAAAAACCCATCACCCATTATGCAGTAAGTTGTTGTTGGAGAAGCCTTCATCTTGCCCAGGATCGAACTGGGCAAGCAGATCTACCGGATTGTGTCTTATTGGGAGATCTATACACAATGTGTCGTACCATCCTGCGACCAACTACATGTAGGCCTACTCAACAGGTCTGAAAGGATCAAGTGATGCGCCGAGTGAGCTGCTCCGAGTTCCACAGTAACGTTTCTGAAGATCTGAGGTGACCATGTGAAGCGCTTTGAGACGTTCTGATAAAGGTTAAAACGCTATGAGAGCTTTGCATCGACTGTGCACACCAACATGACTAGCTTCTTCCGTCGATCTCCTCGCCAAGAGTAAGTCCTCTTTGGCTGGGGCGGTTTAGCTTTTGGAAAGGAATACGGTGATGAAGCTAACCATATTTTTAGCCAGCGATGGTCATCAATTTTTCAAGAAATCTCCCTAGAAGACATACGGGTATTACTTTTATTGATCCACAAGGAATTTGAGGAAATGGAGAAAGGAATACGCCACATGAGATTAAGTTAAAGGACGCTCATCTTTATAGCATGAATAAAAAATCGTGGGTGTTCTAAACCTGGCAAAATCTGATAAAGACCAGATTAGGTTTGGACATAAATGGTCCCACGTGTCAAATATTTGAGAATGTAACATCTGTCTTGTCTATAAATTTCATTATGTGAACTTTCTCAACTGGCCATAAGACTCTCGTCTGAGGATTTACCTCAGACGGTCGTAAGACTAGACGCCGTCTGATATCGACGTGTCAGATCTACGAATTAGTTCTTCAAGTCTGGCAGCTCACTACAAATTCTTGCCACTGAGGTCATCTCACTGACATTACGTTCCTACCGGTAGCATGCACAAAAATCCATGTCTGTGGGATCGTCTCACTGACAGCAGCTTCAGTAATACAGGTAGTCCATTTCTGCCATAATGTCAAGGCTCTGATTAACTACTGGCATTTAACCTTGAGTACTCACACCGCCCACTGAAGAATCACCATGCATTATTTACAACTATAGGATGTTCACCTGAGGTTAGTAGCCAAATACAATGACACAAACTCTGAATAAAACATGCAAACTGTATGATTTCTGCGACATGTATATCTACGCTATGATTAATAAGCTACACAAGTGAGTTTCACTCCAAAATCCCCAGTCGCGGCACTATATCCAAAGACTAAGATGATATTCACAAGAAAGCAAAGCACAAGAAAACAAAGTTTTCCTCTTTCTCATAGGAAATTAACCAAAACGTTGGTGGAATTTTTTTTGATACTAGTCGACAGAAAAAAATAGTGAGACATATGATGCTTCCGTTTATTCACCTGCAGGAAATTAAGTGAGACACTGACAAAGATTTCGAGGCATTTTTCTTCGTTTTCCTGACTTAAGCTTCAATCAATGTTGGGTTTTTTATGTTGTATGCCACCATTCATCCGATGTTAGTCTGATCCAGGAACGTCTAGCAGGAAATTTTATTCGTAATTTGAGTAGTAGACCTGTCTTTCCTGATTATATTTACTGATTATATTTACATGTTTGTGAACATTCAGTTCTAATTCGCTCGTATATTTTCAAGTAAACGAATCATGAAAGTGGCAACTCAAAACTTGAAAATGGTTTGAACTACACGCGATTCTGAGAAGATGACCAATAGGTGTCACTAGTGCGTGTTAGAATGGCGCCAAACTTGCCAGCCAATCAGTGATTTGCTTTCAGGACAATGTGGGGCCATAGCGATGGATGACTCCACCAACCAACATCACAACCTGTGCCTCTCGTCATGCTCGACGTACATGTATCGTCCAATCAACGCCTAATGCATTTGTTTATGGCAAAATTCAAGTAAAAGCATTTAAGCTTACTAGTCTTTATTCATATGACCAATGGTGCCGAGCGTAGTTCATTGCCAAAAGGTTTCTTGGAACGGCGTTGCTTGAAAACAAATGCCTAATTCTGTGTCTATTCCCCATTGGCCACTGTGCCAGGTCACCGCTGATTGGACAACCAATCAATGCGAGGCTGCGTGGCATACAGAGAGGAAGTGTTAAGGCTAACGACCAGTGGGAGTCTCTGGACAACCATCCGTCACATAACTTATAAATGAGTGGATAATTTCTCTATGATTGATACAAATATGTCAGCTATGTATTACCCCCGTATATTTTCCGGGTTTTAAAGAGATTTTTATCTGCGACCTTTGCAGTTTGATGTCAGTTCTGAAAGTGCGTGGTTGGTGATTGGTTACTGATCAACGAAGCAGAGTCTGATTGGCCAGTCAAGTCGACGACTTGAACCATGCTGGCTGCCTCGCTACTAAACTCCTCCCGCAGTTTCAAACCACTATCCACTGCATCACCCGCGCTCTGAAACTGTTTCAGTTAATGCGATTCTCAAAGTATCAATAATAGATGGCGTTAGCTGTCCGGGAAATCCGCGCTGGGATCTGCCGCGAGTATGAATATAGTTATACAGTGTACATTTTGTACATGTATCTTAGCCAATCAGAAAGTGTGTTACGGCGGCGTGGTTTGAGCCTGGGATGATGGCTTATGATTGGATCCCTCGTCAAACACGCCGTCTATTGATGATCATTCACCTTTTGGCGCCAATCATGCCAGTGCTTCGTTGGTCTATACCTATGGCCAACTGAACACTGGGGACGAGTGTACCTCGCTACTGAACACTGGGGACGAGTGTACCTCGCTACTGAACACTGGGGACGAGTGTACCTCGCTACTGAACACTGGGGACGAGTGTACCTCGCTACAGACAAAACGTGAACGGGTTAAACAGGCCCGGCGTATGGAAGCCGTAACGGTACATATCATCTGATTTGGAAGGTAATCCTGCGGTATCATCACTCCCTCCGATTATGATATATGGAACAAGAGTATCCTGTCATCTGAAGATTAACGAATGGGATGATCTCTCGGCGATTCATCTTAAGTAATTGTCTCTGTGAGGAGAAGGGAGACATCTTCGTCGAAAGTACTTCCGGATTTATTGTCGATTCAGGACAGCTGAGTGTGTCAATGACTGAGGCTACTCTGAGGACATCTTAAAGTCAGCGGTTCTGCAGATGCTGCGGGGCGGTTCGGTGCGGTGCGATGCCGATTTCACCACGTCTCTACTTTCCCAATATTCAAACCCATTGCGTCCACCACCACAAAGTTTGGTCGAAACTTCAAAACTATCTCCAGCCATGTTCCGTGGTATCCATTGGGATGATATTGGTGACTTCTTGTACATGTCCTCCTCAATATGGACCAGGGTGCCACACATGCATTTTCTATCGGCAAACACCGTCACGCCCGTTTATTGGCCGTTGCGGAGCAAAGCCGACCGGAGAACTCTATTTATCGCCGTGATTTAGCATCTTGACTAATCAAGGCCTCCGGTCACTCCGCCCTTCGAACTGCGCTCCCTTCACCCTTGACGACCACCGTTTGTCATCCTGCTCGCAGACAGGTCGTTCCATGGACCGCACACACCCCCACCACTGTCAATGATAAATGCGTGTAATCCAATGTTTTGTGAATAAAACATGCATTAACGTATTAGATTATTCTTCATTTTGAGATTTTCATCGATGCAAACCTCACAATGTTCCTATCTTCGTCATAAACCGCGCTTTCAGTAACGTTTGGCTGCTTCAGCCGCCACGCTCATGGGCGGCAAATGCGAGCGATAAATGCTACGGTGGTCGGCAAGGGTGGATGGAGCGATAGTAGGAGTGACAGGAAGCCTTGGTTGGGCAAGATGTGATTTAGGTGATCACACTTGATGTGTCAGCGGTACGCCGGTTATTCTGGTGTGGTGGTGAGTATTCCCGCCTTCCACGCCTATGACCCGTGTTCGAATCCCTGTCGGCGAGGCACTTTTTTGGAGGTTTTTCTCCGGCGGCTCTCGTGGGACCAAGATTATCGTTGGTACACCAGGTCCATCATGATCTCATTTTATTTTATTCTCATCATTCCATTGTCTTCCTTCCTGGTTCCCTGTCTTGGAGAAGGACGCCCGCCAAGTAACCACCTCACAGCATTTTCAGAGACGTCAGTTGGGCAATTAAAGCACCACGGTATTGCCACTTTCTGTCGACAGCCGGCGCCGGTACCATTCTCCAATACTGTAGTTAAGCCTTTCGCCCCAGTGTTGGAGAATGTATGATTACACTACAATGCACGTAGTAGCATGCGTAGTTTACCAAGTCGTCAATAGAGGTCTCCCTTAACGCGGGTAGGTGTAACGCAGGGCTGGGAAGCAATACTGTGGTCCTTTAAACCACGAAGCCGACTTGTGGTGCATTCTATTCCACCCCCACCCATCAACAGATTATCCGCCAGCAAGCCAGGCAGAGGCCCCAGGGAGATATCCTGGCTAGAGGGAAATGTCAGATACACCTGCCCTCATGAAAATTAGCCCCTGGATCCATTCCAACATTGATTCTGCAGAATTTGACTGCGGAACATGTGCTTGGAGTCGGCGAGTCTTCCACCATGCTTTCTTCGGAAGGGTATTTCTTTGGTGTTTTATCCATAATGAGTTGATTGAATTGGCCAGCTGTCCAAGACGTACACTGGTTTTTATCATTCACTTCTTTCTCTGCATTATTATTTTTGGAAGTTCTGCTGGCGAATATTGTGATGACGCCTGTCTTGGCAGATACTTCGTCGTGAAGATTGTCTGTTATTGAGGACAATGGTATAAGACGACATGTACTTTTGTCTGAAATTGGTAATTTGATATGCAATCCTGTCGTGAGGACGCTTTAAATGAGCGGACTTAAAGCCCCACTGTATTCAATTCCGGTCTGAAAGTGCTTACATTCGCCGACGTTAGTGCAGTGTAAAATGTAGGCCTATACTGAATTCATTAGAGCTCTGGCTGCAGTTTTTTCAATGTGTGCTGAAAACTAGGTCTTGATTCTTCGAAGAATGTATCAGGCAAGCATTTTGGGACCTTAACGACACCTCTGCCTGCATTCTTCTAACAGTTTGAAAATACCATATAATTCAATACAGAGGGGCTTTAATGCCCAGTGTACTTGGCTCTAATCAAACGAGTAATCCTGTTCATCGTTAGAAGCAATCTTATTTAATAAAACATCATCAACAATGACCACTGCTGGCCTCTGTTGAAAATGATATAATTATTCACTGACGTGTTGATATTAATCTGCATGTATGAAAACAATACGCATACCGAGTATTGCTAAACTATATTTTGATTCCCAAATGTAACTCCTATGAAAAAAACGAGCGAGATCTAACACAAACCACAAATTAGATTTATATTTTTCCTATCTCTGGCAATGATAACGATTGCAAATTATGAAAAATGCATGTGTTTTTCACTGCTGTATCTGCTAAAAACAACTTCGACTTCCCCTGACAACAATGCATCCTGATTCACAACTTTTACTAACAGCTCTTCCGTCGTGACCATCCATTTCTTCAAAGGTCAGCCTTGCAAATGCCACAGATACTTCCGCTTGGTACACCAGACGAGAAAAATGACATCGTCAGCTATTCACATCGGAGCCAGTAAAAAATATTCGGTGGTCGTTTCGTCTCCTTTGTGATTCAGATGCATTGAGACCGGATCTGGACCACCGGATGAGGTCCGTAAAACTGATGCTGATTTCTTGTCTACGTAATGAAGCATTCACGGTGGGAAAAAATCAAGTCAAAAATTATGCAATCGTTTTTGTACCGATGGAGATTTTTTCCTCAGAATGTTAAAAATTACGATTGGCCGTCCATCTTATGAATGGAATCTGGTACAGTTTACGTTTTATAATATCTTAGGGGCGCTACCTTTTGTGCCATGCATAATACCAGATAATCTCATTTATTCCTATCATGTTTGATGTTTAATGCGTCAAAGTATGGGGTTATTGTCATGTTTATAAACATTCTTTTAGTACCGCTGAATCCCTGTAGGTGTGCCTTTGTCAATCTTTCTCCCCCTTAATTACCTAATGGTAATCCTAAACTCCTCCATTGATATCTTTAGCGTGAAAAATATGCGGAAAAACATCTGACAAAGCACTGAGAAGAAACTGGTAAAAACCTTGTTGTCGTAAAGTGAATTACAAGGCAGCGCGTTTACCATTTGAGATGGTAGAAAAGTCGAAACGACGGCGGAGAATGGCGTTCTCTTATCTTGTGAATTGCGGCGACGATGCGTAAAATTAAATGTGGTATTTGATGAGATTGTTCATTTGCACAAGGAATCCGATTATCCTTGGATCCGATTATCAGCGCCACCTTTTGATCCTTATGGATGGAGGCGACTTCTGGTGAATGGGAAACAGGTGGCGATATCGCAAGCGATCTGATCGCCACCGAGTAAAATCGGCTGTTGCCGCCAGGTGCGCAGGACAGAGGTGCGTGGGATCTTCTCGCCAGCGATGATCGCCCAATAACAAACAATACCAAAACCGATATCGCCTAGTCTGCGGTGGCTGGCGATCGCCGATCGGTGGCGATTTGATCGCTTGCGATATCGCCCTCACCTTGCCTGGTGTGCTGCCCGCTTAAAGCCTGCCGCACACTGGAGCTATCTACTGAGCAAAAAGTCATTCGAGACCGTTGGGTTTGCTCAGTAGATAGCTCACCGAAAAATACGCGCACACGCGAGCTTTCTGCCTCGCGAGGCAAAGAACTTACCGAAATTACGCGCACACGCGAGCTATCTGCTGAGCAAACGGTCTCGAATGACTTTTTGCTCAGCATATAGCTCCAGTGTGCGGCAGGCTTATAAGGAACACAATTCCAAGGCAGATGACTACATAAATGAGGCGTATACCAAATGATTGACTGTGGTAACATTTCCAAAATGTGTTCAAACCTTGACGTTACTTGATACTCATGCTCCTGCACATACGAGAGGGTTTTTGTACTCCAAGCGATGACATTTTGTCTCTCGGCACCTTTCCAATAACTTGTGAATATAACGTATGCAAGAAAGACACCTACGTTGAAAAGATGATATTCGAAAAGACGTGACCTTTGAAAAAAAAACTTCAGAGTAAGTTTAGGACTTTGAAAAAGTCTAAGATGTCACCGAGTTGTTTGTGAAGGAATGTTTAGGTGTTGCATTCCTTTGCTCTGTTTTTGACGTCTTCGGCACTACCGCTCGCAGCGCCGCCCTGTCGGGATAAAATGTTATGCGTGTTCCTCAAAGTGGTACTGATGCAAGCATTGATTTAAATGAGGATATTTTAATCATATACATAACATTGTCAATTTCTATTTGCAGATAAGATGATCAGCGCTGCCGTGAGTAAAACATCGTAGTACTCACTCACTCAACATGGATTACGGTCTAATTACAAACAGCACCGAGGGACATAACTTCACCGTGCTTCTGCCCGAACCCACGTTACCCGACCCTGAGGTCATATTCCTGGCGCAACAACTAACCATGGTCCGGTCCATCACGACCCGGATAATGGCACCAATTGTTGCCTTCATCGGCATCATTGGAAATGTGATAAATATCGTAGTTCTGACAAGACGATGGATGCGGTCGTCGACAAATTGTTACCTGACCGTTTTAGCAATTTTTGATACGTTGTACTTATTGATAGCAACATCACTCTGTCTCAAGATATATCCGGAGATCAACACTACAAAGATTTATTCGTACTACTTTTGGATAGCGCGACCGTTTTCAAATGTTTGTAGTAACACAGGCACGTGGCTCACGGTGACGTTTACGGTGGAGCGTTATATAGGCGTCTGCCATCCAATGAAAGGGCGTGTTTTATGTACAGTGGAACGGGCCAGGTTCATCATCGCTGGCGTTTGCATATTAGCCTTCCTAAGCACTCTTCCTGATTTTTTCGATACCAGTGTAAAGTCAAAAATTACTACGACTGTTGTGTACGGCGTGGGTTATAACGACTTTTACGAAGTTTTATCATACGTCGGGTATTACTGGATAAATGCCTCTGTTTTTGCCTTCATTCCACTTATACTTCTAGCCGTCTTTAACTCCCTGCTAATACATTCAGTCATGGAAGCTAGCAAACTACGGAAGACGATGGCGAATATCGAGGTGACGGCACCGGACTGCCGCCGCGAACGACAACAACGTGAACAACAACGGATCACGATTATGCTAATTAGTGTTGTTGTGGTGTTCTTCCTATGTCAATTACCGAGTGCTTGTTTACTTATAGTGCAAAAAATAGATGACGACAGCCCAGAGAAGGAAATAATTCGCCAGAAAATCGCCGGTAATGTTTTTAATATCTTTGTTATGGTGAACTCCGCAATTAATTTTTTACTGTACTCGTTGTTCAGCACGAAATTCAGGAATACGTTCAAGCGGATTTTCTGCCAGTGTTTCCAAGACAAGCAGTCACGGAATGATGGACTATTTTCCGAGATTGCAACAGCACACCCGACAGCCATGCGTAGTAACCGTCCCAGCCTCTGTGTACAGTTTAATAACGTGAAGATGAACCCGAACCCCAGTCCTCTCCCGGACAGAGCAGCTGTGAATACGAGTAAAAATGGCTACCTTCAAATACAAAACAAGCAGGAGGATTCTGTGTAGTTGTGTCAGTATTAGAGATCTCAAGATCCGTCACGTCGCCGTCGCCGTCCCCGTCGCGGGCAAACAACGTCAAAGCGTAGCGATGTTCGGACCGCCTCGTGAAAAAGCACTTAGAAAATTGACGTCCGCGATACTCGGTTCTGAAGTCCGAAAAACGATAGATGGCGCGCCGAACCCCACCAATTGATGACGTAGAACGCAGAAATGGGAATCACGACGGGGACGGCTACGGCGACGTGACGGATCTTAAGGTCTCTATTAGCCTCTGTGATTCCCGCGGTGTAGTGTTTTCAGTAGTTGTAGTAGTTTCATTTCTCATTGCTATACACAGTAGACAGGTAAAGACAGGTAAAGAGACCGCGGCTTTTCAAGAGGGGAACACAGAGATATCTCTCACTCCCGTTTCAGTGCTCCCCTCACAAGTAGGGGAAACACAGAGAAATGGGAACACCGTGGGATTTCGCACCGGGACACAGATATTTTGATTTCCATCAGAACATCAGTGGTATTTCCCCTTTAAATCATTTAGGACTGGCGAAAAATTGATAAATTGATTGACTAAGTATGGACCATAGACTTTCTTGTATTCCATGAACCATTGATACTAGTTCGGCGTATTTAGTTAGCTTGGATGGTGCTGCCACCTACTCTTTATTCTCAAAACTGGCGATGTCTTCTTTTACTTCGTTAAACCCTCTCCAAGACCGAAGGCAGACGGCCAGGTCACCTGACATCCTCCCTCAAATTCCCCGAAAGATATCTTTTTATTGGACTTAAACAAATGAACTTCAGAACCCTGTGTTTGGCGAAAGGTTGGTCTGTGGGGAGGTTAACTAGGTAGGTGCTGCCACCTACTCTTTACCTTCTGAACTAACAGTGTCGATCTCGGTGTTTTCTCCAAGTTGTCAGTTGCTATGCGCTGCTCCGAGTGATGAGTTTTTCCTGCACGGGTTGCCTCGCTCTATGTGGGCAACACAACCAGGGACATCTGTGGCAGTCGTTTGTGGTGTCGGCTCCCTGGCAACAGTGGTGAATTGCCCAGTCAAACACCACATTACATCATCAATCATCACAAAATCATTCTCATCATCAGCATCTATGAGTCTGTCTTTAGTCGTTTCCACCATCGAATCCACCGTTATCAACATTATCATTCATTGTCAGCATCAACACCATCATCATTATCATCATCCATGATACTCATCATGATCATCTTCACCCACAGCAGCGTCAACTACAAGCAATACACGGTTTCGTCAAATACCGTCATTCCTAGTAGTCTCTGCGACATGTATCCTGCTACATTTCCAATATCATCATTTGGCCAACAGCGACTTTCATCACCCGCCACATCATCATCATCTCATCAGCCAAGCCTCACCTGAATCTCTGCAATGAGTAGGCCTATTCTTTTCTGTTGATATAAAGTCTCAAATCAGTAGCTTCCCAAGCCATAAACATACAGACAAACCATATTTTTCAAAAATGCCGTACTGGTTTCACGACATCCCAACCTGATGGCTACATCCTGTCACCCCTGTAATACATACAAAAGACCGTCAGCTTGTGTTGCTAAATTGAAGGTCCCTAAGTCCCGAAAGTGCTGAACACGTTCATCATCATCATCATCACCATCATCATCATCACCATCGTCATCATCATCGTCATAGTCTTACCATTGCCTCATCATGCCTTATCATCGTATGCTTCCCAAAGTACATACATCTTTGGTGTGGTCAAAATATCTTCCAGTCGTTAAGGGAATTTCAGAAGGTGCGCAGAGAGTCTTTTGTGGTGGTTTTCGCAATTAGCTTGGCACCCTTTGAATTCATGGAATGCTTATCATTCAATATTCACCCACCTCACTCCATTGTCCATTGTCGCCTCAAAAATGTTTCAAATTTCTTGTTGAACGTCACGTTCACCGTAAACATGTCACCAGTGGTTAATTCCACTGTCTTGAACTTACGTCATCATTATCGTTACCATCATTGTTACTGTCGTCATCATCATCATCATCATCATACCTCCGAAGGGTAGCCATCTGATATATCAATACCCATCATCATCATCATCGACATCATCGTGATACCCACGATGTTCATCATTGTCATTCATTTATGCATCAACCTCGAGGCTTTGTGGGAGAAATACACGACAGTGACATCATTATCAAACTCATGAATCCCTAAACTTTGCTCTTATCATCAAGGTCATATCATTTCTCTGGTCACCATCACCATTGTCATCATCCCAGTCACCCATCATCATCCTTGTGAAATCTCATTAGAAACAGAACATTCCATTATAATGTTTATCATCATCATCATCATTATCAATCAGTCAACAGGACATTTCATTCATTAACCATCAAATGTCATCGTCAGTTATCCCAGGGAGGTTAAAATATACCCCGAAAACAAGGACGACGAGGTAAACTAGAAGAAGTGGGTCTCCTTTTATGGCCTACATGTACGTCATCAAAAGATGTGGATCTCCTTTTGTGGACTAGTATGTCATCAAATGATGTGGATTCCCTTTGTGGACTACGTCATCAAAAGATGCGGATTCCTTTTGCGGACTACGTCATCGAGTGCTGAGTACATGTATTTCACTAGGATTCGGTGTCCATCTTGACAGAGAACGCCACTGGGTCATGAAGGCTATTTTGGCTGCCGTCTGAAGATGATGATGATGTTTTGAACTGAAGGCGTCTTCGTTCTTGTTGTCGTTTTCATCGCGTATCTTAACCTCCCTATTTGCCTTTCATTATCCAAATCTAAACATTTCATCACTTCACCTGTCAACACCTACTACATCTGAAGCACAACACATTACCATCATCCTTCAGGCTTCCCATCTGTCTTGGACTGGTTCCACTTTTTGCCGCTCCGCTCCCGCGCGCTACTGTCTGGAGTGGCGCGGCAAAGACGGGAACCAGTCGACATCTTTCTTTTCTGTATCTAGACGGCAGCACTTTCTTATTTAGGCCCAGATATATCCTCCTTGCATGAAAGGTGGTATCGCCGCACAAAATAGGGGAACATGGAGGTTAACACGTCTATTTTATGTATCCTAGTGTATACTTAGTAGTAGCGAAAGGAATATTCATTACTTCAGTCTGACACACTCCCAAATTACAGAATTGGCGAAGCTACCGTTGCGACACCTAGAGTCGCCAGGCGGAACTGAACATCAGCGTCGTTTCTTGTGACAAACATCTGTTTCAATGGGCGTGACAGAATGGCCTGGCACACGAAATATTATACTAAAACGAGTTTTCCTATTTCTCCTTACCTCGAGCAATAAAGTGTAGAAATAACCCTTATCCTGAGAACATCATGGGTTTTTAGTGTTCGCGCCCTTCGTCACCGCACAAAAACCGAGCGCTAAGAGCCCTTGATGTTCTGAGGATGATCAGGCCAGTACCTCCGATGTCAGTCTTTTGGTATGCTCAAGGGAGCAAAGGTTAAATTTCCTGTTGTTATGTATACACACCTGACAGTATGACAAATTTATCAGAAGATCCGGGCCTGTTGTCAGGACAAGTGAGGTTCAAGTTCTAAAGACGATTTTCAATCCCTCTTTCGTAGGGTTACCTGGTTTATTCCGTTGAACCTCCTGACTTCTTCGAGTTGTGATGTCCTTGCACACGGGTTTGTTACGAGCGGAAAACACTTCATGGGCACACTCTCGGTGGGTTTGTTACGAGCAGAAAACACTTCATGGGTACACTCTCGGATATTTGTAAAGTACCGGTATATAGATAATATAGAATCCGTTTGTTTTGCCAGGGACTTCCCCCATCCTTCATAACAGGTGTCCTGATTACAGGGGGTAAGTCCAATAGATATTACGAATATACTGTGTTAAAGAATTTGTGAAAAAAATGTACATAAAAACTTTGTTTTGTAATAAAGCAAAGATGTCTGTAATAATGATGACAAAATACAAGTTTTATGTATGAATGTACATGTACTTTGTGCCGACTTGTTTGGTATTAAACAACTTTGCTTCGTTACCCTTTCGTTCAAGCTTCTTCGAAATGACAACATATAGCAGTACCCATTGCCGGTGCTCTACTAGTGAAGTTGCGCAGCTTTCCGACTTCCACTCCGGCTTCAACTACCAGAATGAATTGCAGTCCGCTGTAGACCACCTTGATAAAAACGATTTGATAGACGTTTGCAAATAGTAAAATGCCAGAACTTTGTGGCATAATAATTTTGACTCCTCTCTACTATCTGACTGAATAACCACCGACTTGACAATAGCCTTGAGGGGACACAGAGAATCGTGTCGATCAAGCTGCCAGCGTTTCTCAAACAATAAGGGGAAACAGCAGCAGATGTAACACCTGGACCTCGCAGGATGTGTATTCATGCTCAACCAGAATCTCACACACGGCAGCACGTTCTCAAAATTCTTGAAGCTGGTAGTTTAGTCAGGTGCTCTTCAAGCTGTTCAGTAGACCTACAGACCAGTACAAGTACACTGTTTTGCCGCTAGATGTCGACACTCGAGGAGTATCGGAGCTCTTCCGAAAGATCTCCGCAGGATAACGTCCAGTAACTTTTGTTTCGTAACGGTCAGTAAGTACATGTACCAATCTTCCTTTTTTCTCGTGTATGTCACCCTTACGGACACCAAAAATGCTTCCTATTTCAGATCCAACCGCTAAACGACCCCCAGCACTGTGGGGTAGACTTTGGAGGAAACATTTTTCCTCCGTCCGCTTCCCCCGTGCCGTGACTGCCGACCAGACTGTCAGGCGCGGGCCCGAACGCGTCCTGTTTGCGACACGGGTGTGCATACCAACTGTGAACTCAGGTTGACAAAAGCCTGTTACGTAATAAACCCCCAGTGCTGAGGTGTCGTATACATACATCATGCATGCATAACTGAGTGTGATAATCGACCATAATCGAGAGCAAAACATACATAAGCAGACAGGTAGGCAGGAATACAAGGAGGAATACATTCTTTTGATGAACTATTTACTGGAGGTGATCTGTGCATATACCCCTCCTTTATTATACCCCTCTAGACAGAACCGACGCAAGTTGGAAAATTCGGTCATCTTCGGACAAGGAATTCTTCGAGAAGTTGTCGAATGCGACGATTTTACGCTGGTTGTCGTGCATGTGGACGTCCGTGGTTTTCTCTAAGGGCGTGTCGTTACAACGTTCTCATCTCCAATCCGAAGTGAGTATGATTGAGCAAAAAGATCCCTGGTCTTGCATGCTTACCGTAGGTCTCGCGGCATAATTGTATTCTAGTATATTTTTCATGCGTTAGAACTGAAGCTTGGTAATTCTTGCTGTACAGGGTGGGCCAGAGAAAGTGTCCCTCGAACATGGGTAAACGCTGGAAATACTAGGCCTATGAGGGCCGACGGTCCTGAAGCAAACTAGGCCTACACAGTAGCCCGGGCACAGCAGGCCAAAGTAACGATCCACTCCGATCTCTGTACACTTCCCTTTCTATACACATGTAACTCTACAGACTAGGCTCCGAACGCGAACTGAGAATTTAACTTTCGACCGTACTTTTTTGGTCGTCAGCTTTGAAATGGCGAAGTGTTAGAAGAACGCCTTATCATTATAAGAAGGCCTTATAAGAATACTTCTTGCCCGACTTCTTGAATGATCAATTAATTGGCCGACTTCTTGAATGATCAATTAATTGGCCATGTAGCAAGTACCCGATCTATTTATTGCACGTTGGCCCCGGACGTTGGCCTTTGAAGGCCGGTCGTTGCAGTTTGATCATACTCCATGAGGATGTCCATGTAGGCTGCCTCTTCAGATCACACGAGTGCTGCTGCTGCTGGAGAGAAAGTTGACACCGTGCCCCTCACTGATCGACATCCTGTTAATGGGCCCCTGGCCTTGGACGAATTACGTCTAATTCCTCCAAGGCCCGACAGACTTCAACTGCCACAAGACCCGCGATATGTGGCCGCCGAATGCGGCAGGCTTTTTTCATTTCCTTCAATTAGGTCTTTGAAGAATGGTTGATACACATTGTTATGTTAGGCCTGTACATATTGGTACAACCGTGGTACAGCGGCGTCAGTCCGTCAAAAAGTGGGGCATATTGACTTAAAAAGCTAAAATATCTACCGCTTGTTCTCCTCTCAGCAAGTCATTATAGTCTCTTTGCTGGAGTCAACGGGTGAGGGAGGCCGGGAGTGACGCAATAGTTTATCCGCTTCAATCATTGGAGCAGGACCATTCTGTGCAGGTGTCCCACAAGGAAGACTGACCGAACTGTCTTTAACAATTGCTTGGACACCCTGTTAAGACATGTACGGTTACAAGTGTACCTATGTTTACGCAGTTTTTCCAGGTTAGTTTTTACTCGAAAGAAAGATATATCGGTAGATAACATGAGTTATCTTGTTTTTTAGGGCTAATGACGGGCGCACAAACTTTCTGGGAGACAGTCGAAAATCTGCCGAGTCGGTATACTGGCACTATTTATCCAGTGTAGGTCAGACACCTCTCCTTTGGTTTTCCTTTCACCATCTGCGGAGACTCGGGCTGCGACTGAAAATAAACTGTGTCTTCTTTTCAATTCAGGTACCACCAGCTACATTTCCAAGACAGGGTGAATTTACACAGAGAGCCAATATTATCGTCTACCAATGGCACCATAGACGGCACCAAATGGGCCCCACAAGATGGAAACGCATCTTCCTCCTTTTCGCCTTCGTGACGGGGTTAACGTGGATTCTCATCAACTTAAACTGGACTACCGATTTATTGAGCAATCTGCAACTTGTGCAGAAGTCGAGTGTCAAAAATTCCCAGGGTGTCATTCTGAGGAACGTTGAGGTTGTGAAATCATTCCACGGTTCGCATGGAAATGAAACTGTCGAAGACGGCAACGACCATCTCCAAGGACACGAAGCGTTGGTTGCTAAGACAGTCTCGAGCAATGGAACACGGAGACTACCGCAGTGCATTATCATAGGGGTTCGGAAAGGGGGCACACGGGCCTTGCTCGATTTCTTGGCTATTCATCCGGCCGTTAAATCCGCAGGAAAGGAGATTCATTTCTTTGATAAGGATGAGAATTACAACCGCGGTCTTGACTGGTACCGTTCACAGATGCCTCTCAGCGAACCAGGACAAATCACAATCGAAAAAACACCGAAATATTTCGTGAACCACAGTGTGCCGGAACGGATCGCGAAAATGAATTCTTCTATCAGGTTAATTTTGATAGTTCGTGACCCTCTGCAGAGGGCAATCTCTGACTACGCCCAGTTAAAGAAAGGCGGGAAGGAACCAGGAGTATTTGAACGCGAAGCTATTGATAATGTAACAGGGAGCGTGAATTACCGGTTTAGGCCTATTTCATATTCACTTTATTACGTGCATCTCCGCCATTGGTTGAAATATTTCAAAATGGAACAGATTCTGGTGCTTAATTCGGAAGAATTTGTCAGGAATCCTGCAAACACTTTGGCACAGATAGAAAAATTTCTCAATCTCAAGCACGTGTTGACGGAAGATCAATTTTATTTCAACTCAACGAAAGGTTTTTATTGTTTGAAGAACACGTCTTACTTAAGTGAGAAGAAGAAAATTTTAGGTGGATGTTTAGGGTCTTTTAAGGGCCTCGAACACCCTATCGTCGATGGCATAACCACAAATTCACTTCGGGCGTTTTTCCGTCCATTCAATATAGCCTTCTTCGAAACCATTGGCAAGAAGTTCGCCGATTGGTTGTAGGCGAGAGAAAACAGCCAATGGTAGCGCTGCATTCTGCAGCGTTTGCAGCTTTGTGAGATTTCGAAAAATCAGCCCCCACGCGCGAGAGCAGGCTCCGCGCTAATGGTCATTTCCTTCCGGCCATTGCGCGCGTGACGAGGATGAAATAGGCGAGGCGACTTGTAAAGATTTTACCGCCAGGGTATGTATGGCCCTAGCGGCGAGATGGGGAACCAATGTAATTAACTCTTTTCATTTTACGAAAAGACCAATGTAATTAACTCTTTTCATTTTACGAAAAGACCAAACTACCAAATCTTTGTTGATATGAATATATTTTTAACATTTCATTGTTTCGGTATTTTATTGGGTAATAGATGCATTATCGTGTTTGTAATTTCTGTTCGACTTGATCATTGCGAAGCCACGGGTGGACTTACGAGACTGGTCCCCTCTCTTGTCCCCTGGCCTGTCCTCGAGCCGCTGCGCTAATACGCGGAGTGACTCGTGGATAGGGGACTAGTCTATGATCTTACGAACTCCCGGCTTCCAATACGAGTGGGAGGGAAAATGGCCGCCATCACGGTGGTTCTGCCCTCCCACCAGATCCCCAAGACCGGAATAAAATTCAGGAGGACTGGGATTCCTGTCACACCGGTGGTTCGGTACCTGAAGAGGGACGATGATCACCGCCTGTCGCCAGTCGTCTGCACGCACTGTGATCTGTCAACAAAAGGTCGGAAGTCAACTCTTCACGGTTGGCCTGTTCACATTATGATGCCTTCACCATTGACACCCTTTCATCTTTACACCACCACTGTAAATATAGGCGATCCATTGCATACGTGCGTGTCCACGATAAAACGACAACCGTCATCAAACATTAGCTTCATGATCCAACCAAGAAGTCGAAATCGGACGTGTTTTTGACACAGTCGCAGTAAGATGAGACAAGTTTTGGATGATTTGGTTAGATGACCCACACGTGACCAATTGTATTGGACGGACGATCAACTGCCTAAAAGTTCAGGTAAGTGGCTTGGTGGAACAAAAAATGGTGAGATAGACCACCACCGTGCCAATATTCTTCTTGTGCACAGTTGACACACTTGTTGGCGCGTAGCGAGGACGTACATGTATGTGAGGTGTGGTCACTTATGAAAGATTCCAAACAAGAGCATGTAGGCCTAGGCGTACAGAACAGAACAGGAAAAGTGCAATTGAGCACTCGTCTTCTGTAGACAGGAGTCGACCTCCTTGCTTATCTCCTCCAGGAGGTTGAGCCTCTGTCGTGCCTTCATATCTCTACACACAAACTCAAGTACCAGGAAAGGCGTTACCGATCATGCATATTTATAGCCCTAGTTTATATTTCCTGTGCAATGGCCTGCAACTATTGACAGTCGGCTTCAACGGTCACGCCCCGCCCTTCTCATGGCGGCCATGGACGGGCTTCCTCGACCATAGTCCCGTACTCGGCAACTGTCCTCTCTGATGACATCTGGGTCCTGACGAATCCGCAGCATCCCTTCTGCACACCTACTGGACTACACCACACACGCCTGTATGCTTACAGTGAACACTACGGCCCGTATTTTAGAATGCTCCTCAGCCCTTGAGGAACTCACGTTGAGGACCATTCTATAATATAGAGTTTTCGCAAAGCCCCCGAAACGTCAACGCGAACGCCAATCCCATTGTTCGATGCCACGAAGAGAGTACGAAACAAAAGGATAGATGTTCGCGTTGGCGTTTCGGGGGCTTTGCGAAAACTTCCAAATACGGGCCTACAGGGAGTTGGCTTATGATCTCCGCCATGCCCTTGACCTGAAAAATCTCTCTTCCGTCACTGTTCGTGACCTCAGGTTCATGTCTTCCTGCTGCTTCACGATTCTACGCCGAATCCGTCATGACAACCGGACCATGCATCGGCGGCAGTAGACTACCATACACTACCCAACAAGTCGATTACTTTGTTATATCATTCTTGCGCTTTACCCTCTCAACATTACGTCACCTACTCACCGGACATTCGAATTCCGATTCTCATCATCGTAATTACGGAATTTACCGAATACAGCCAATTAATATGACATTGGTGTCAATGTGGCATTCACAGCGTCATTGATGAAAAGCAATCAACCTAGAAACTAAAATGTGTAGCGATGAAAGTATTCATTGACATACATCTATTATACACTGTCATCGGTTTGTAGACGCATGCCAATTCGCTATCAGTCGGGACAATTTTACAAAGGGATATTCTTTACTCTTACACCGGATTCACTGACAAACTAATGTGATTGGATGCTTACTTAGCCTCTTCTGGAAGCATGAAAATGTCCCAGATTGCCTTACGATAATTTACAGGCGGGTAAATATTGGCTTTTGACGTGGCTTGTTTGACTTTAGGCCTACTTTCGCTCTCCACATCTGCCCCTCTGTTGTAGGCGCGTCGGGAAAGAGTTTTGTCACGCAAGTTTGCCGTGGAAAGCTTTGCGCAGTCGTCTAACAATCTAACGTCTGATTGTCTGATTGTCCGTTTGTCTGATTGTCATTGGTCATAGTCCGTCAACTTCAGTTTCTACTTAAACATTAGCCTCCTGTCGTCCCCCGTTAAGTTACCGTATCGTTTTCACGCAATGTAAAGCATGGCGCACACCTGCGATTGAAATCGTGCGACCAGTCCGCGCCGCAAAGGCAGTCTCCTAAAAAATCGCAGGTTTGCGCCATGGGTTGGTTCATACTCCGTCCAGATTTTGACGGTCCGCGGGCAAGTATGAATTGGCCCTAGAGCTACCAGTCACGTGATGTTTACAAAAACGTTCCCTGCCTTTCAGACTCGCAAGGAACTCGAAGTTACTTCATCCAATGAGATGCCACCTGGTCGAGCCAAATTCGTTGTTATTGTCGCCATCATCCTGATCACAGTGTCAACCTACTACGCCGGCCTCACGGTCACAGACTTCCGAAACGTGTTCGCAAAGAAACCAGGATTGGCCCGAAAGCTGGTCTGTCAAGGGCTGAATGGAAACAAGACCAAGTTTCAACGATGCTATACTCAGGGGCAGGTGGAAAACGTGCCACGCCGGAACGAAACAAGGCGTCGTCTGCCCCAGTGTATCATAATAGGGGTCCGCAAAGGGGGAACTCGAGCATTGTTGGAATTTATGACTTTTCATCCCTCCGTTAAGATCGTGGGGAACGAGACGCACTTTTTCGATAAGAGGTACAGTTTAGGATTAGACTGGTACAGGTCGCGGATGCCCTATTCCGAGCCTCATGAAATAACAATTGAAAAAACACCAAAATACTTCATTTTTCCCGGGGTCCCCGAAAGGGTGCGCCACATGAACAGTTCTATCAAATTGATTCTGATCGTCCGTGACCCAACGGAGAGAGTTCTGTCAGATTTTTCACAAATTCACCGATGGCAACTTTTGGGGGGTAGGAAGCTGAATCATACTGTCATAGATTATCTTGTGAACGAAAAAGGGAGGTTAAATCTTCAGTGGCGCGCGATTCAAACTTCCTTGTATCACAAACACATGAAAAGATGGCTGCGATGTTTTCCCCGCAGACAAATCTTGATTTTAGACTCGAAAACATTCGTAGAAAATCCAGTCGTTGTTTTACGAAAGGTGGAATCATTCCTAAACCTCGAACCCAGGATTACTAACGATATGTTTTACTTCAACAAAACCAAAGGATTCTACTGTAGAAGGACGCCATCTGGTGGCTGCTTGGGGAAGACAAAAGGTTTGCCACACCCTGACGTGCCGCCGGAACTCATCAGAAAATTACGGGCGTTCTTTCGGCCCCACAATGAAGTGTTCTATAAAATGGTCGGATATAACTTCAAATGGCCCTAGGGTAGGCCTACCCTTTTGGCAGACGTTACGGAAAAACGAAAGGTTTTACATGTACGCCATGAACAACGTAAAATGACTTTGCACGTCACTGTGAAGGCCATTCTCGAAACTGCTAGATTTCGGTCTTTATCGAAGAATGACGGAAAGACCCGAAGTGTTACGAATGTGTGAAGGACTGCGGCCATGACATATTCTTTCCGTTCAGAAAATGCCGCTGGCCAAGGGGTGTGGAAAAATTTGTAACCTCAGTGAAGGGTCTTTGATACTCTTAAAAAGTTAATATAACAGTACAGTATCTAGAAGAAATGAAATAGGTAACACCGTCTTTTGAATCAACTTGGTTGTATTGAGACAAGCTTTCGACCCTATCGGGCCTTCATCAGGTCTCAAAGGTCGAAAGCTTGTCTCAATACAACCAAGTTGATTCAAAAGACGGTGTTACCTATTTCATTTCTTCTCATTCATTCAATGATCAACACGGCTATCTCTATAATTATTAGTACAGTATCTACCTCAACACGCTCAACTTGTTTCTAATACCGTTGTTTCAAATAAACATCCTAAAAAACTACTGCGTTTTCGTTGACCTTGACTAGAGGTGAAGGAAAAGGTCAAGTCATTCTGTTGCGATTTGATTGGTTACGAAAGATTTGCATGCGCGGCTCCAGTGCGCAGTTAGGTTTCCTCACCAGACGTCGGTTGTTGTTGTCATGGACTGTTCAAATTACGCGGGAAAAATGTCAATGGTGGATTGAGCAGTTTTCCCGGGACAGCAGGCGGCAGCACAACAAAACCGTCCTCGTTTCTATTCAAACATGTGGAACAAACCTGTTGACAATGCAATGTAGTTCATATTTGAATTGATGTGTACTCAACTGAACGGTGTACGAAATGCAGTGAATTTTGTACACTGTGTGTACCACTGCATGAGTCGTGGCCTCATTTTTGGGCTGTGGGGTGCTTTTACCAGGCTCGTTGAAGTAGATTTTATGGCAGGAACGTCAGGAGATGTGACCGTCCGAGTTTCCGGTTCAGGAACACCTTCGCTGCTGGCGCTGTCGTTTGTTTAATGAGCATGTAAGTAGATCTACCGGGTACAGTCCAACTCGATTTTTACTGGAGCAAGGGGGTATCTGCTGTCCCCGGGAGCTAACTGACACTGCGCACTAATCTATTCCTTCATCGTACCTCCAGAGGCCTGGAACTGCAATCACAGCGTGTCACGTGTCTCTCATGTAGCTTAACATCAACCTCATCGTGTCCGCCTTGCAATTGCAAATCATGGTATTTACCCTCTGATGGTACCCCGGGCTCAAAACATGGCCTCAATGTTCCCCCTGGCACCGAGATCATGGCCTTATCTTTTCCCCATGTAACTCGAATCAGCGGTTGACTGGTCCCCCTCGCAGCTCCACGTCCGCAACATCATTCTCCCAATAGGCCCTATCTCGAATCATAGCCTTACTATACCGTGTCACCTGATTGCTCGACTCATGGCCTCCTC
>NMRB01002752.1:32830-47160 GCA_002633025.1 Notospermus geniculatus
TGTGTTCATTAGGCCTATGATGTGAACCTTTCACTCTGCACTGCCAAGGTAAATTTTGTCAAAAATGAAAAAAAACTTGAATGGGTAGCTCATACCATTCACATAGGTATTCATTGGAAAGTTATAAGAGGGAACTGTAATGGCGCCACCTTTATTCCCCCAAATAAGAAAGTGGCATGATAGCGGCACAAATGACACATACAATTATCAACTAACTCTGATATCAAAATTCACACACTCTAAGAATTGTTTTGATTCAAAAACACTATGTTTGTGGTTAGAATCTGAAAATTGGATATTGGTAAATTGAAATCGAAAAGTTGAGTTCCAAAAACAAAGGTTTAGAGGGGATCTCTCCCAGGATAACTGCTGATGGTAATCAATATATCAAAAACATGTTCCTCCATACAAACGTCTCAAACAGAGGTTAAGATAGATAAGTATGCAATGATTTTAAATTTTGACAGCTGGTGTCACTTTCTGCCTTTGAAAGGCACAAGGACAGATACAAATGCATATCATTTCAAGTACAAAATTATTGTTTTATTCCTTCACAAAGGAATGAGGTGAAGAAACTGCTCTGTAAACAACAACAATGATGCTCTATTTACAAGAAAACCTGCATTGTACAAAACCAGTACTCTAAGTTGAGGCTTTTATTAGCGCTTTTTACTATGAATGAAACAGTCACGTTTCACTATGTTACCCNAAAAGAAACCTTTCAGACCTGGCCAGATATGAGATACACATTGTGTAAAAATACCAGATTGGTTGGTTCAGCCGTTTTGTCAGAACCGTCAGAAAATCACCAGAAGGAAAGAAAGAAAGAAAGAGGCTGAGTGAAACCAATATGTTCAGCACACAGATGGTGTGCTGAACATAATGATGCTCTATTTACAAGAAAACCTGCATTGTACAAAACCAGTACTCTAAGGTGAGGCTTTTATTAGCGCTTTTTACTATGAAAGAATATGAAATAGAATTGGGTTTCTAAGGTGAAAGACATTGCTTCCTACCAGATTCGAACCCACGGACCCTCGCATGAGGCATCAATCGCCAGCACGAATGGGCAGTGCACCTTAACCACTAGGCCAAATCCCCATCTTCAAAAAAGATGGTTCAATGGCCTATGTTAAATGAGGCATCCATCAGTACCATTCGAGTAGGGTACTGAATGCAACTACGACGTTATCCCAGTCTCTAAACAAACCTTTCTAGGGACCAAAGGACAGCTCATTCAGTGTTCAATTGACACTTTCTGACCAGTTGAGAGTACAGAGTAGCAACTCAACAGGAAACCAGAACTTGCCGTCCTCAAAATCGGACACACTTGTCAGCGCCAGTACATTCCCAAATACTATCATTGCTTACACGGCAGTTTCTCAACTTCACTGGTATTGCTATTACATGTAGATTGTGATCTTTTTTTTCAGGAATACATCGCTTCACTCTTCAAATCCTTGTGGTAATGTGGAACTTCTCAGCGAACATTGAGGGACTGGTAAAACCCCTCTACAAAATTAACTGTTCTCAAAGATTACCACTTGTACACCCCAGAGCATCCTTCCACAAGCAACCCCCACCCCAAACATCCCTGCACAACCATCTCCATCCCACAAATATCGCTCCAAAACCACCTCCCGTCGCTCCAAAACCACCTCCATCCTAGAGTACCCCTCCACAACCACCATAATACAAACACACAGCAAACTATCGTACTACCGAAGAACAGTAAACAGGTGCAGGAATTGTGTACGCCAGTTAATGAAGAAGAGTGAAGTGAAATGATGTGAATCGACTCACACAATTTGGCACAAAATGTCAACAAGCAAATCATGAAGCAAAATCTTCTGATATCAAAACGCTTTTACAATGTCAACCCAGGGAGTTTGACCCTCAGAAAACAGGGGTCCTTATTCACAAAGAGATATGTACGGACTTTAAAGGCCCGTTTCCACGACAGCAGATTCCGCCATTGTTTGCGGCGAGCAGTGCAGTTTCCACAGGGTTTTGGATAATCCTTCGAGGATTTAACAATACACGGCGTGTTAATTATCCCAATGCCTGTGAAAAGCGTTCCGCTCGCCGTAAACCGTGGCGGAATCTGCTGAAGTAGAAACAGGCCTTTATGCAGTATTTAAACCCAAGCCTGATTGACAATGATTCAATTCTTTGCAATATCAAAGCTATCACAATAATTACACCAACAAATTTTGCATACCGGTACTAGAGGCAATGTCATCTGTAACTGCAGATGCCCACTAAATCACATAACTCTGTAATAACCTGGGGCCTGTTTCATAAAGTGACTCTAAGCTAATGATACCATTTAATGCATTTTCCATTTGGTTAAAGGTACCATCAGCTTTTAATAAAGTCACTTTATGAAACAGGTCCCTGTCTTACAAGCTGAATACTGGCCTCCAATGGTGAAAACACAGCCTCTTCACTGGTGTTCAGTGGGGGCATATTCACCAGAATTAACAGCCCATCTTGTACTACGAAGTACACTTCAGTGTACAGTGAAGCTGTTAGTACAATCAATTACACCCCACTGATCACAAGTGAAGTTACTGTCTTTTCCCATTGGAGGGTAGAATACTTCTGTAATAAATACACTCAAATGAGATAACTACACCTAGCATCAGAAAATGTTACATCTACCATCAGAAAACGTTACATCTGCTGTCAGAAAATGTTACATCTGCTGTCAAAGAACATTTAGACTTTGACGATTTCTTCAGGATCCTGTCTCGCAGCATCCTCCAACAGCGGTGATTTTTACTTCACTCCTCGTCATCCACTCGTGTGTGTGTATAAAGAGGACAGATACCAAAGCTCTGCTGTGGGAGGATGGTCTCAGAGATAAACAGCTCATGGAGAGATAAAACAAAGTCCCCAAAGAAGACAGTTCATTAGGTACAAAGTGCTTCCAAATTTGGCCAAAAATTTGACCGATGCATTCATAAATCACCCATGACATCCTCTGTGAACCATTTTTACTATCACAACAATGCAGTTATTTACATTTTGTCATCTGTGAAGATTGTGACCGCCGGTGCAACCAAGATGGCCGACTTTGATTGTATTCACCCAAAGAATCTGTACTGCCCCCGAATGTTCCAAGGCATACTACCATCTGTGGGCAGTGGGAGCACAGACAATTGACGTAATGGCCCCATCCTGCACTATCAGATACACTGTCATGTAGAATGCAGCTCTTCTTTCAACCAACCATGCCCCCACTGACCACAAGTGTACATACTGCCTTTTACAATCAGAGGGTCACGTACACTGATGAATCGTTTTTGTATAGAAAACAGTGCAAGATCCTGACCTGCCACAAAATCCAAGTCACCCAACAAAGTCACCTGTGAATCCAAGCCTGCTGCAGAGAGAACTCTGTTCTTCCACTTTCACGGTACACAAACGACTGACCATGTATCAGTCCGATAATTCCCATCAGGAAATAACACAGACTTCCTGCGGCAATGTCAACAGGAAGTTATCGTCACACCGGATCTCCTCAGAAGGGTCAAAAGATTGTTTGAATATCCAGACGGACAGCACTTCATAGGATATGTTTGAATCTTAGAGATTTGGGATCCGACAGACTGGCCCAAACTCGATCACACCATATTCGGTAAAAAAATCACAATATCCCCCACGTGTTCCCTTGAGGAAACCCTGAGTATTGACCAAGCGTCAACTCGCCACACCACGGCACCGCCTCTGAGTAATAAATAATTTGGAACTAATGAGAAATTGGCGACATCAAAAGATATTTGGTGAACGAGTCCAATCGCGTGCCCAGTAATCCCCCGTGAAAAGCCAGTCTTCTTTCCCTGTGGTGGGGTTGATGTCGTACACGAACCATCTGAAAAGGAGAAGAAAAGTTTTTAGAACTGTAAAAAATTTAAACTATCAAAGGAATGTTGACACACAGCTACCTTTCTCAACGACAAGGTTTCCTGGCACACACAGTTCAAGCAGCCAATCAAACAACAAAATCCAGTACGAGCAGCCAATCATATGAAAGGATCTCAGTGTATCAGCCAACCAGATGAGAGAATCGAAATCTGAGATGAACAGCCAATCAGATGAAAGAATGTAGGTCTGCCTATTGAACAGCCAATCAGACAACAGAATCAAAAACCTCAGCGATGAGTGACCAATCAGACGCGAGTATCACATCCTCACCTTGGCCTCCATTCTTCTTTTTTCTTCTTTCGTTCCTTTCTTGCTCCTCGCTGTTTTTCTTCTAATCGTACTTTTTCTTCAGCAGCGATATCTGTAAGGAAAATGGGAAATCAAATATGCATAATTACACAACTATAGGGGACAGACAATCATGGAGTTTCAAACACTGGATCTAATCTTGAGATTGTAGACCTTTTTCGTAAGTCAGCTCCCAAACCTGGCAGATTCTTTCCAAGACGTTTCTCCCCCGATAATCGTCAGTGGTACTCACCTATATGGCCGTCCTCTAGTTGTCGAATATCAGGTCTTATTCGGCAGTCGGTTGGAGGGAGTTTTGACTGAAGTGAGTCGGTCATCTCATTCAACATCATGGCAAACATCGTGAAGCTGTAGTACTGTGAACAGAAAAAAAATTCATTTGAAAAGAAAGTCAGTTGAGAGCCGAGAACCGGATACGGCATTAGTGGCTGCGGAGACGTGGGCAAACAGGCGCGGATCCAAGGGGGGGGGCGCACCCGCCGCACGCCCCCCCTTTCGGCCAAAAAATCTTTAAAATCGACCGTGAAATTGTGAAATTTGGAGCAAATCATTGAAATTCACCGCAGATTTCAATGTTTCTAGCACAGTGCGCCCCCTCTTTTCCAAAATCGTGGATCCGCCCCTGGCAAATGAATGTACAGCAGGAGGAAACCGGAGTGCCCGAAGAAACCACCACTGTCAAAGAGTGACCTCTATTGGCAACAGGGGTAACTGTTTCCCTTGCACCACTCTCTCAGCCCTCAACTTGTGGAATCTTTCATGATTTGTTCACAGATGTTTGACCTTCAAGCAGGATCACGACCTTCAACGACAGAGACTCACCTGCGGGGAATGCGCAGGTCTTTCATCGGCCTGCCATAATAGCTGCTGAGTGGGAAGGTTAAGATCACACGCTGATCCCCGCGTCGGGACAGCACCATCTTCTAACGACATGTTACCCATCTTCTCTTGACAATCTTGGAAGTTGTCACCATTCTGAAATTGACAAGATATGGATGGGAGTGTAAACATTGGGTCAGGCGAACAGCATCTCCTCACACGCGCAATGCTATCCCATTGCGTGGGGGAGAGTCAAGTTGCCGTAGCAAGATCAGTTCAGGCACACCACAAAATGGCATTCTCCCCATGAACACCAGGGGCCGTATGCATAAAGGTGGAATAAGCTTATTCCAGGTATAACATAATATTATAACATTAAGTTATACCTGGAATAAGCCAATTCAGCCTTTATGCATACAGTCCCAGGGAAATACACAGACTACAATATCTACAGAGCAAGAAAATTATCAGTTGTATTGGCTTACAACAGATGGCAGCACATGCGAGGAGCCTGCCATGGATTCACAACATTGTAGCTCTTCTCTTTATAATTCCCCCCCCCCCCCCAAGCCAGAAGAAACACGCATTACCTCCCCTCCCCCACATGTCCACATTACCTCCATTTTTAAACATGCTGACACCTACCTGTGCAACATTATTGTGACCCTTCGCTGAGAAGTTTTTGCCAAAGTTCTCCCACACATCACAATTCACGGCGAATAAACCATCCACCCATTTCCCGTACAATGCTTTCACCTTGGTTTTGCTGCAACGGGAAAAAGTACTTGTAAAATAATTCAAATCAATCAGAAGTAACGCTACAGTTCGGCAACTTTAAGAGCTGCCATCAACAACTAAACTGAATATTTTCAGAAAAATATGAAGGAATATCATTCAGGTAGTGGAAATACATAAATTTTCTTCAAATAATTTTCGATCGAATTCATATATTTGTTGAAAATTGTGACAGAAGACGTCTGCGTGCTGTTGGAACTCGATATCCCAAGCGTTCACAGCACCAAGGCAAAGACTGTCATAGTTTCAAAGGTCATGATCTAAATGTTGAGAACTGAGCATTACGGCGTACGTACTTTTTGTCATAAATGTAACCCTCGGTTTTATGGAGATCTCGACCGAACCAACCACTCGGTTTGAAGTTGATGACTGCTTTTGCTTTTGTTGTGTGGTTGATTATTTCCATGCTACCAGACTGAAACACAGAGATCAAACAAAATGTCAGTGGAAAAACAACGTGTAACTTGTACATACAAACAAGTTGGGAAATGGGGGGGGGGTCAATCAGGGGAGGGGAAGGGGGTATGGGGGGGGGTATCTACTTACATGTTCGACCCATAGTTTCCCAACAATGATGTTGTGAACTGAGCAATTGATGTTGTGCCAGGTGTAAACTTCACCGTGTCTGCAACAGAGACAAGATCATAAATAGAGTGGCATAGCGGAAACTTGTCACCTAAGGATCTGTGTTCAATCCCAATCCAATTTCCTCCTATGCTGAATTCCGTAGATGCTGGCGTCCAGCCCTTCGGTAGACGGTGTTATACACAGACGATAATGAGTTGCATGTTAATCGTACAACACCAGGGAATAAAACTGAAGATGGCGGGTCACACGTGACCCTGGCGGGCAGGCGTGGGGCACCATCTACTGCCAGTTCGGGAACTAAATTTCCCTGGTGATGGGAATAGAGGCAAAAGATATGATGTGGGTAGAGGATGAATGACACAGAATGCTGAATTCGGCACTCATAACTCATATCAATACTCCATAGATTCTTTCCAAACACACCACCTCACCTGAGTAATTCTAACGTGACTGTCCCCTTGGGTTGTACCTCCAGTGACTTCCCCCAGAACTTTAACTTTGGATGAATCGCTCCGTGGAATATAAACTCTGGCGACTCGACATGGAATGCACTGACCGGCGGGTGATGGGACACTTGCTCACACACAATTTTGAAACCTAAGTCATCCCGCGTAAGTTCATATGTTTCTCCTAGTAAAGGATTGAAAGGTTTACCAAGTCTGTCCCAATTTGACGCACTCGCTGAGACTGCGAAAGCACACACATACTGAAAAATAAGGAAGATGACCTGGTATTTCACTTGAAATCAAAATAATTTGGGAAAACATTAACGAGGGCCAGCTGATTTTCTGGACATAGAGGGCTGTATTCAAAAAGGGTGTTTTAAGACTTACACGCATGTAACTTCGTCAAATGCACATTGGAAGTGTGTGCATTTACTGAAGTTAAACGCGTCTAAGTGTTAATCGCGCGATGACCACCCTTTTTTAATACGGCCCAGAATCTTTCCTTTGACAGTGTTCCCATGACGTTTTCTTCCAAGGATACTGTCTCCTACCACACCAATCAATATTCTCCTAGGGATAAGCTTTCCTCATGACTTCAACCACCTTTTGTCCAATATTTGCTGATGAATTAGCTAACGTCTGCTAAAAGCGCTTAATAGTTGTCAGCGAATCAGATTGCGGAGTTGAATTATTGACGAAGTGTACAGAGCTCAAGAATGTACGTCTGCCAGACATTAAATATGTATCAGAATTCGTAATGCCACAACGGATTATTTCTATACGGTTATATCCACTCGAGGTTAAAACTTAGTCTATGGCAAGGATGTGGCACTGGCTTGAATTTCTGAGTGGACTGGTTTTGCACTAATGACCTGGGCCGACCGCATAGAAAGTCCGATAGTGCTACCGGCGCCTATCAGCAGTTAGTTGTAACGCATTTTCCCATTAACTAAACCGACAATAGGCATCGAAAGCACTCTCCAACTTTCTGTGCAGTCGGCCTTGACTGTTGAAAACAAGAGCATTCAGCGCTTATAAGCTATTTCATTGCAAATGCATATTTTGTCAAATTTGAAATACATGCAGAAAATGAGCGGAAAATATTTAAACCCTATCAAACATGTCTTGATTGGAAAGCTCTCACTGAGTGCTATGATGGGATTTCTGTGACTTTTCAGAATTTTTTGGTTTTTGATGAAATTTTGCCAGGCAGTGACAGGGTTAAAGCTGACAATATCTGGCCCATGATCTCACCTGCATTCTCTCCACAGGATCGTCACAATCGCACGCTTTTTTTATAAGTGTCGCATATTCGAGGTATTCCGTTATTCGCTGAAGGAAACTGAGAGGCTCGTTGAATATGACGGGCATCGTAATCTTGGACAGTTCCTGGAAAATAAACACAGAGATGTATCAGTCGGTTGAAATGAATCACCCTGACTAACTTGTGTGCGGAGACGAAGAGCCCCTGATGTTCTCAAGATGATCATAAACCTGCCCACTTTCGTCACATTTCCTGCCCTTCTATGCTTATATAGCATCACCCCCTTGTGATCAGTGGGGGTATGACCTACTGAAGTAAAAGCTCCATCCTGTGCAACCAAGTACACTGTAATGTACACAATAGCTGTTATTTCAATCATCCACACCCCCACTGAATAAACTGCAATCACACATCAGCCATAAGACCTTCAAATCCTTACAGGGGATTACCGATTTATCCAACTCATTTACATCCACGACTATATTTGGAAAAGATGCGCTACCGTTTACTCTAGAGTATCAAAGACGGTTACCACGGAAACATTGATTGGATTCTTGACGTTACATTTTACGTGATTGATTTCCAGTATTGATTGGCCGAGAAATTGATTGATATGCGATGACGTGCGTCCGTTTAAAACAGAATCTCGATAGTGTTAATCTTGATGGTGCTTTTAGCGATAAAGGTGGTAAAGATAGGGAAGTCTTTGATGATGAGACTGAGAGACACTACTTGTCTTTTCCAATAATGTGTCAAAGTTGCTTCTTTATTCCATGGTTCCTGCAGCTTTTTGGTGAGCAAAATTAAGGCCTTTTTAAGGCTTTTTAAGGCTGGGGGCTACCTATGCCGACTTTATTGACGCTCTTTGAAAACAAGCGTCCTAACATATTCATGACAAAAAGTAACAAACTGATATTAACGAAATGTTTTAGCTACAACCTTTAGGCTCCCGTTCTGTGAAAGAATTGTTCATTTTGACTAATTACGATGGAGTTAATTAAGTTATAACAGGTTGTCAAAATTTGAGTTCGCAAACAATTTTGCAGACTTGGGATGCGACACATCAGTTTCCCACATAGTCTGTAAGGTACAGGCCTGATGCCTGCAGGGCGTAACGATCCGTTTTTTACGAAAGTACTTTCCGTTTAATTGGTATAAACTAATTAATGCCAAAAAAGGGCTCTATTTACAGTTTTTGAAATATTTCATATTCCCGACCAACTATTCAAAAAAGGCGATCGTGTTGCCCTAGAATGCACATATGGCAATAACATCCAAAAGAAATTTTTCAAATATATGCGTCCACAAATGAGAAAACTTGTTTTGCAAATTTGAAAAATTCCATACCACTCGCCAGTTACTTCTTTGTTATGTAGATTTGCATAATTCGCGCCATTTGAGTAAACTCTGTTCGGCCACTTGTGACCAAAGCACCAGTGACAGAGCTGAACAATACCCGCAGTGGACAGAAAAGATTTAGGGTCGGCACGTACACTGAAGATTGGTTTTCGAAAACAGTATACCAGGGTGAGCGGATTTAATCTGAATGTGAATGACTGGTCGCACAAAGGCCAGTTCCGTGGATTGCCACTAGGGAATGAGCTCAGCTATAGGTAGCCCCCAACCTTAAGGCCAATCCGGGAAAAAATTAAGGCCAAGTTGTCAGGAGTTTTAATGTGGGTTGTGCAATATTAACGCAGGAGAATGTTGTAAAGAACATATAAAGGTAAGCGCTGAGGGCGGGATCCCGATTTTGACGACTTGGAGGTTTTCAACTGATATGAATTAAAAAGTCGTTAGGAAGGGGAAACGGTTTAATGAAAATTCAATACTGAAGCAACATCAAATTTAAGGCCTTTTTAAGGCCATTGAGTGAAAAAATGCTATATTTAAGGCTTTTTAAGGCCTTAATTCTGAAAAACAAAAATTCCTGACTTTTAATGCTTTTTAAGGATCCGCGGGAGCCCTGTATTCAGATTGTAATGTTAGGGCTGTCAGAGTGGTGCATTGGAAACAATGGCTCTGACGTTCCCAGTTTGATTTAAGTCAGATCCACTCTTCATCACATCGGTTTTCTCCGGGCACTCTGGTTTCCTCCTGCTTGTCTTCAGATTGTAATGTTAGAGCTGTCAGTGCCAGTGGTGCATTGGAAACAGCGGCTCGGACGTTCCCGGTTTGATTTTGGCCAGATCTGCTCTATAGAGCTAATAATGACGTATTTTACACCAGCTCTCGATTCATGGTATCACTGTTCACCAAGAACTGAACCCAGGACTCACTGGACATGAGTCCACCACTGTATAACTACTCCAAACCTACTCCAAAATACAGGAATTTGATTGAATGCCTTTAGTTTATCATCTACACTTAATACTGACTCGCCACAGCCCAGATCATTTTTTGGTACACACTGTATAAGAACTAGTGTTCACATTACTTCAAAGGGTGTTAACAGACCCCATGAATGAACGAACACCGAATGCGTCATTCTGACGGGAACTATACACCCTCCAGGAAAACGTAACTCGTTAGTTTATCAGAATTGTACGCCTCTCATTTCGATGAACACGCCAAATCGTCGCGATCAAAACAGGTGTATTTATATCCAGTCTCTTGATATCTGAGGTGTTGATTATCCGGAGGCCATTGTGTTGTCATTTCATTCACTCTTTCGGGGCAGCTGGGATGATTTTCATTTTGATAGAACACACAGGTTTTAGCCCAAAAACAGGGCTCGCAGAAATCTGAGTCACCTTGGGGAGATTTCCATGCTAAAGTATAATTCACCCTAACCTGAACATGGGCAAAGTGGTAAGCTTGGAAATGTGCATAAGTCAGTGCCAAATAATCCATGTCGTAGTTACCTAATGATGTTTATATGGTCACTTTAACAGCCTATAGAAAATACTCAAAGGTCAAGCTCAGTCAACTGGTAAATATTGTGATTTGTGGTTTAATCATTGTGTTCACGTTATGGTGTCTGTTACACAGGCCTTGCACTTTGCCATGTTGGAGTTAGGGTGAATTACATTTTGTGTGTGTATTACATTCAGTTTAGGCAGTGATAGCCAAATGCTCTGACCAGATTGAAACACGAAGAGAAATCACAAACTTTGCCCCCGTTACTGGCCTCAATGGTTTCCACGCTCGTCGTAGCTGGTGGTGGGTGTGGCCGTCAGGCACATGATGCAAACTCTGTCATTATCAAGGATCTGTTTATTCCAATACAAGGCAAATATCAATATTGATGTTATTTACAACTGACCTGAGCTATGAGGGTGATTTAGGGGACAAATGATTGGATTCTCATTCTGGGGAATAGAGCTTGTGCAGGTGACGTCATCACGAAAAATCCGCCATCTTGCCGGTCAAACTGACGTCAAATGACGTCGGCGACCCACGTGGTGCAGTTTGCCGTCAGCGCAAGTGTTGCGTCTTCAACCATGACGCGATCTGCACGTGGCACACTTTGTCGTTGACCGCCAGCATGGCGGACTGCCGGTCAAAAGTGACGTTATAATGAGCCGCTGCACAAGCTCTATAGAGTGGGGACAGGTGGACAACCTTGGCCCACTCCCTGCAATGGGTTCATGGATGTAGACTCACCTTGCCTATACACTGTCTGAGTATACTCCAGACACTGAAGTCGTTTCTGGAGAACATTGGCACTGGAAGACACATCCTGGAAAGACAAAATAATGAGAATAGATTAGAAAGGTCGGAATGGCACTGGAGATGAATCCTGGAGATGGAAAATAGGTAGAACACTGAGGAAGGCTAACATAAGCTGCACTGGACATGAATCCTGGAAGGACAAAATGTGAAGAATACCCAGGGTGGTTGCCTGAGTGGTACTGGAAATTAATCCTGGAAACACGAAGTAGGCCTAGGGGCCTACTGAGAATAGATCAGAAAGGTGCCAGAGTGGCACTGGACATGAATCCCGGAAGGACAAAATGTGAAGAATACCCAGGGTGGTTGCCTGAGTGCTGGAAATTAATCCTGGAAACACGAAGTACTGAGAATAGATCAGAAAGGTGCCAGAGTGGCACTGGACATGAATCCTGGAAGGACAAAATGTATGAATCCTGGAAGGACAAAATGTGAAGAATAACCCAGGGTGGTTGCCTGAGTGGTACTGGAAATTAATCCTGGAAACACGAAGTACTGAGAATAGATCAGAAAGGTGCCAGAGTGGCACTGGAGATGAATCCTGGAAGGACAAAATGTGAAGAACACCCAGGGTGGTTGCCTGAGTGGCACTGGAAATTAATCCTGGAAACACAAAGTACTGAGAATAGATCAGAAAAGTGCCAGAGTGGCACTGGAGATGAATCCTGGAAGGACAAAATATGCAGAATACTATGGAATTTGCAGAATACTATGGAATTTGCATTGTGAAGGTCGCCTAGACCTGAAACCACACCGCTTCAGAGTCATGATCAAATATAAGTGGCAGCTTATCAACCTCTTCAAACCCTCATCCCTATTTCCGTTATATTTCTTTACATTCTTAGAAAGCGACCCGCGGCGTATTATCAAGAATGTTTTTAAAGCAACGCACTGCAAGTAGTACACATCCAGCACGGCATCCAAAACATGATTCTACCAGCCACTTATTGATTCAGAGAACATGCCGCCAGCCATACAAGTGTTTCTAGGAGAAGTTGACGGAAGATCCCGAAAAAATTCTGCCACAGGCTGAACGTGTTGCATCATTTACATGTGTAGTTTATTTTGTAGGACGTCAAATCGATTACTGGTAATTGGTTTATAAGGAAGACTAATCCATCATCTTGCAGTGTTTTGAGTGATTTATCATCCTCCAGCAGTCATGACATGACATGAAGCAAACAAAGATATTGAGATATTCGACGTCGACTGAGAGCATGTTCATAGCAACTCTATTAGCTCTGAAACCATCAGGTCCATGGACTGCCAAACATCTTGGGCCTTCAAGGCCTGCCTCTGCCAGGCAGGGCACCAGTCTGAGTCCTACTAGTCCTATACACCGCTGCATAACTGCACCCTTGGCGTGATATGTCAGTGATGGACTGTCAAGTAGCCTGAAGTATGGACCGTTCCAACAGAGAACGCGTTTGGTAGTTTTATACCATGCTTGGACAATGAATTGCCACGTCATGTGGAAGAACTAGTAGGCCATCATCTTCATCGGGAAGGTCTATTGAGTTTGAACCCCCGTAGATCAGCCCGCATACTCGCAAGGGTGTTTGTTGAGTAGCTCTCCAAAATGAATAGGCCAATGGATAGGGGCAATAATTGAAGTGCACTGAGCTAAATTTTGATCAGGGACCAGGGTATCGCACAGTACTAAAACCTACATTATCAAGTGCATGCACAATTGAAACTTCTAAAAGAGTTCACAATGGATGAACTCCTGAAGCAGCTGTCAGTACAGGAACTGCTAGGAGTGTGTGCAAATCGAAGGCAGACAACCTACACACTGTTGTGTGTACCAAATGAAGGTATAGGTACTACTCGAAACACCTCAACCTCCACGAACCCATCACTCGGTGCACCACGCTCGTCCATCACAGAACGAAGCTCCCAACGTAACTTTCCACGTACATCAAGCATTCATTTCGCCTAGCCATTAGTTACGTATTGATCTAGGCTCCGCTCCAACAATAACGCTGCCGGCCGGCGAATTGATGTTCATGTTACGTGTGGAATATCATCGCATACTTCAGGCTCGTTGCCGTCAGCAAGAACGAGAGCGTCGATACATCGACACCTCCCAGTATGTCGACTTGAAAGATATCAGAAAGTGTTTATTTCCCTCCAAATGCTCCCATTACGCGACTAATGATCCAATCGACATGGACCCCCGAGGCTTTTTCCAATGTGCAGTCATGTGACTGTTTGTACATATCTGAGAAAGTCCCCTCAGAGTAGTCTCGCTTGGCCAGACGCTACGGGCTCACCCCTTCGGTAAATCACACTCCGCGTCTGGCTCTTTTAGAGATTAACAGTCGTGAAGACCGCGTGGTGGCAGCACGGGTCCTTGGGTTTTCCCAACCTCGTTCGCTTTCTGACAATATGGCGAGTGGTCCAAGGTTGTCTGAGCGAACTATACCCCTGGGGACGAGGTTGGGTTTTTCCTGGAAGTAATTTCCGCGGGAATTATGAGTGAGAAAGCGTGGTGATTGGCTGGAGCC
>NMRB01002752.1:47711-86941 GCA_002633025.1 Notospermus geniculatus
AACTTTGCCATTCCACGAACCCTAACGCCTAGCCACACGGGTCTGTCCACATAACAATGTACTCAAATCCCAGGGTAGCATATACCAACACCGTCATACATCAAAATCAACACAGTGCAAATTCAGTTGTCATTCTGCCAGATTGCAAATACCGATGACTTACACTGACAAACTTCGCCACACCACTGGCCTAGCCATCTGGGTCTGTCTTCCGAACGAGTGCACTCAACTCGCATGGGAACATACGCCCACCTTCAAATCAAAATCAGCACTCAAGGGAGTGCCAACTTGGTTTTCATTCTGTCAAACTGGTATAGAGCTTGTGCAGCGGCTCATTATGACGTCATGTTTGACCTGCAGTCCGCCATGCTGCCGGTCAACGACAAAGTGCGCCACGTGCAAATCACGTCATGGTTGATAAGAGTAGACGCAACACTCCACTTGCGCTGACGGCGGGTTTTTCAGTGATGACGTCATCTGCACAAGCTCTATACAGGGCTGACATCCCCCATCTGGTTTTCTTGCGGACACTCAACACCCAGGGGAGCACATCAAAATCAATCCTCCAGGCTTCACACACCAAGTTGTCATTCTGCCAACTTCGCATCAGGTGAGGTGAGGTCATGCATGCAGATACGCAGTAACTCTTAAACATAGACATTAACAACAACCTTATAATAATCTACATGTAAGAAGAAACGTTTACTTTCTTCCAGCAACTCTGCTTCTGACGCACACAATAGATAGCCACAGGTAGTTGCTGATGATGACAAGGTCTTTAGAATTCACATCGGGATAGAATAGGGAAACTTGTTGGTGGAATCAGCATGTGTACACAAAGAATATTCCGTAGCCTTGGAAACAGTTGTCAGACGTCCGTCTGTCTGCCAAGACAAGACAAAATTCAAGTATACAGCGAACGTGGACAAAGCCCGAAATGACGGTGTCAACCATGAGCTGCCCATCCTATCCTCGTTCGTTTTCCACAGTAAGTTGACGGACTCAACCATGCTTCACAGATGTGTTGATGGCAAATTACACGGAGTTCTGGTGGTAGTGCACCAACTCCAGCACGCAGACACAAGACTTCTCATTACCTTCTTTCCATGGGCTGGCCCATCCTCTCAAAACAAGGCCTTTCTCCTCCACCATATCCTTTCCGGTGGAGGGAATAGAAATGGCCTGAATCTCAGAAAGGATCCAGCCTGGCATCAAGTGTAGTGAGGCTACCAGCCTGTCCAGCAATGCCCTTGCCCTGCTTCTGTCAGAAACCCAACAAGCTCATCAGCCCAAAGCGTCGGGCATACCCTTCGCCACACGGAGAAGACCCCACTCAGCCTGTTTCCGTCAGCCACAAGGGTTAGCAATATGCATGAATCTTTCAGAGGCGCCCCGAGACCAAACGAGACGAAGAGACAAGCAATTATTGCATTTCCTCTGGCTTTGTCGAGGATGGCACACCAGTCCCTTGAGGAGGAGTCTTAAGGAATTTGTTACAAGACGGAAGTAGGATGACTATTAGTTTATAGCAGCGATGGTCAGGGAGATCTCACCATTAGAATTAACCCTCTGTCGCTGACAGTCTGCGCATTGAAAGTCTGAGTGGAAGCTACGTTGCTCAGGTAAGGGTACAACGAATTCACGGCAGGTGCAGACTAATGGGACCTATGGTGTCCAGACCACCCCTACCCTACGTTGCTCAGGTCAGGGAAACGAAGTTACGGCAGGTGCAGAATAACGGGTCTATGGTGTCCAGACCACACCTACCCTACGTCGCTCAGGTCGGGGTACAACGAAATCACAGCAGGTGCAGACTATTGGGGTCTATGGTATCCAGACCACCCCTACGTCGCTCAGGTCAGGGTACACCAAAGTCATGGCAGGCGCAGACCAAGGGGTCCATCGTACCCAGATCGCCCCTGGTCTTGGCAACCAACATGTTTTATTCAGGACTGCCCAGTGGTTCTCAGCACTCACTCCCATCATCATCTCCCACTAACTCCTAAGACAGTTCTGTGTGGTGACAAGGGAGCAAGCATCGACAACTGATCACCTCAGGATGGCTACAGCCAAAACCACCCCTGAACTGTCACGGATCATCGATATTTTACAAGTGACAACAGATCAGAGCAAAGTGACCTTATTGCCGATACCCCATCTGTCATGAACAACACTCCCATCCCAAGCTCATTATTGGACTTTACATTCAGCCTAACGCAATTCGGTTCATCCATAATAGACCCAGTCCAATCAATGATTGAAGGACTGTAGAGACTGATGCACAGCCGCACAGCAAATACATGAGATTATCTGGGATGACAGTGGGGTGAGAACAGGCCGTCAGCAGGTACAGAATCTAGCAGGTTCAAGAGCTAAGCGGCGGGCAGTGACACTGTCCTGCGTCATCCCAGACCCAGTACAAACTGACGCACAGCCCTTACAGCAAATATGTGGCGATTATCTAGGGTGACGATGAGATGAGATCAGGCAGTCAGGAGGTTCAGAATCCACCAGGTTCAAGAACTTTGGGCAGCGACACTGTGGGCTTTGGAAAGTCTTCGATTTGACAACACAAGAACAACAGTGGGAGCAACAGATCAGCCCGAAATCCACGCTGCCTGAAAACTGGCTCTAGAAGTCCCACCTGTGATCAAACCAAGGAAGTCTTTGATTTGACAAGACAAGCCCAGCTGTGTTGATGCATAGATTAGGGCTCATTGTGTTGAAGGATGGACAGGACACAGCCCGATATCCATGCCAGGGGTAACCCCATTGCTTAGTGACTTTGTAAAAGTCTTACTTTGACAAGGTGCAGTCCTGCCGGAACTTAGATCAGGGTTCGCTGCCGCATGGATAGGAAAGAGCCCACAATCCACACCGTGGGGAAACCATCTGAAATCCCACCTCAGGTCAAACATAAACAAATCATAATACGAGAAGAGCCCCAAACCATGCCACACGGGAAAACCGCCAGCGAGGTCCCGTCAGATATCAAACAAATCATGCTAAACCCCAGGCTTATCCACTAATGCCGCCCAATGTTGATTCCATTTTTACGCTCAATACGTTGAGACCTTAAGACCTCAAAACCGATGCAATCTGATTGATCGCTATTGAAGTGTCACGGCCGATTAATCAACTTATTTCGGTCAATATCAATTGGCCAAATCAAGAGGCAGATCAGTGTGGAGGGGGTTAGGGGATCTGAGCGTTCTGCAAATTGAAGATGTCGGTTGCGTTTGGCTGAAGCGCTATCAATCGACGTAGATAGTGACTGGTTTAGATGTCGATGTGCAGTGTTGGTTAAGAAGCTTCGACTGACCAAGACGACACCAACGATCGAGTTTATAGGTGAAGTGTTGGGTGGTGTGGTAGGGACCTACCCTGATCCCTACAGCCAACTCTCAATCTCTGCCTCCTGACCTTTACAGGCAACTGTTTCCCTTGATACTGGGTACCCTATTCCATAGGATTAGATGACATTTACACCTTTTATGCCACTAGGTTACTGCATGTTTCTAACTACCAACTAAGATTACGTAGCCCTAAGGAAAAATCTCATGGTTAATGAAGTCTTGGGGTCCCGGTGTATAACGTTTTTCAGTGAGGCCCGTGAGCCAGTGTGAGAATACAATAGATTGACGGAATAAGCGGCGACTGGACAATGATCGACACACAGAGAAACAGTGCATCTGTTTCCCAGTGTGTTCCGAACAATGAGAACCACACAGAAAAACGGCCTCACTGAAAAACGTTACACCGGCACTGCTCAACTGACTGCAGATTCTTCCATAATGTCTCAAAGACGGCCTGGCAACGCAGCACGAAGACATCTACATTGGAAACTCACTCATTCCTAGACTAACGATCTCGAGCAAAAAAAACTCCATTAGACCCCACTTTATTAACACCAGTGAGATACAACTCCCATCTTCGGTAAATTAATGGTGAAATTTCTCCTCCCGGTGAAGAATTTGTCTACGCGTTGCATAATTTATCGTGTGTACGACTTTGATCATTGGGAATTTCAAAGACAGCAACGATATATCTCATACATGGTTTTATGGAGTTTTTGCCGAGCAACGCTACACCATATTCGTGACGAATCAATAGGAATGTAGCCAACTCGTCCTGGTGTATATTGTACTTGTGCTAAGCTATCGGTATTCGGTGTGCGTAGGAATATGCTTACAGTGTATGTGGCACAGCTTGGATTGAGCAGAACAGAGCAATGGAAAGGACTTTCCAAGATCCCATCTTCCAGACATGAATTTGTACGAATGCTGCCAGCTTTAGGAACGCATGTCAATGACATGATCTTGCTGAGAGGCCTTTCAGCAAAGGTGTAAACGTCATCTAATCCTATGGAGCAGGGTACCCAGTATCTAGGGTTATGTCTGCCTGAAGGGTTAGGGGTTAGGGTTAGGGGTTAGGGTTAGGAGCAGCCTTTAGGGGGTCAGGGGTAGGAGGCCAGGTATCAAGGGTTGTGGGATAGGGGCCAGTGGACGACATTTACCCCTTCAGCATCATATCCTCCTGCAGTCGGCATGTGCATTCATTTGCCCAATAGACGATTCTTTAATTCGCTGATCTGTGCACTTCCGCCAAAATCTCAACCAGACATGCCAGCCAGAACCTCGATCTGAAATCGGCTGACGTGACGCCATCCATGATTCAGCAATGGTTGAGTCTGACGCAACGTCTTCGAAGTCACTGTCGTGGGGTTCATTCAGTTTCAGACCGAGGTTATGGTTGATATTTCAGCGGAAGTGCGCAGATCTTTCTCGTTTACAATTCGAGAACAGTCTTATAACGATGTTATCAGGCACAATTGGCATGCTTGGTTCTCAAACCAGTATTTCTCCTGACAGGCTATTTGCAGAGAAAACCTCCGGGTAGTCAAATCACCAAGAACCATGGGTTCAGGTGTTCATGATATGAATAGAGTGCTCGGGTAATAAAAACATCAAAATGATTACCGAGTCGGCATAACATACCATCCTAACTACCAGACAATGGTGGGTGATCAATAACTGACAACGTATGCCACCAATATGCGTATATTCAATAAAGTTCAAAAGTGAATCAGGACCAAACCGAATATTTCGTAGTTTATTAAGACTCATGCCATTCTCTCCGCTTCAGGTTTGACCTGAATAATTTTATTCCTGAATATAGAAAGTACTTTGTACGAGTAGAGTGCATACGGACGGCGGAAATTCATTTTTTATAGTGCTCTTTCTGCTCTACTTTCCACAGAAAGGGAGGGAATGTCAACACAGCCCAGCGAGCCATGCAGATCGAAGAACAACAGAAGGCCGTGGATGGCGAAATTATCTTTTATAGCGGGTCGCGCTCTGATTCCTAAGAAAGGGAACGACGACGATGAATTGCCAGCCTATGTAAGGAAACAGCTGATCAGATCATGAGAAGGTGGGAATTTTCAGTTCTGAACTCACCAGTTTCGCAATGCAAGTAGGTCTGCGCCTGAATCTTCGATATTTTTTAGGACTATTTCGCTTGGCTTTCCCCTCAATGCATTTTGAATGGCTGTGACGAATAAGCCCATCACACCCTTCCAAGAATTGCGTGGAAGACAACTCCAAAAGTTGACATGATGATAGCAAAAAATTTCCACACTACGCAATATTTACTAGTTTCTCTTTGTCTTAAGAGCCTCTAGTATAGATCATACAAACATTTCTTGAAACCATGACGTTTGAAAACATCGACTCCCACTTCACATGAGTGAGCGTTGCAAGAGAAACAACCATTGGCTGAACAGATACAACAAAAATCACGGAGTATTATCCACTTCTGATCTGTCTATTTGATCGTTTCATTCAGAAACGCGTGTTGCCATCGAACACTTTTTCATCAAACACCCACACCAACAACAGCAACGTTTGAGGTAACGTTAGTAGGAAGAGATACAGGAAAATACCGGTAACGTGTGGTGAAATTGCTGTGGACACAGAAGTTATGAAATGAATAGCGAACCGCCTGAGTGACGTCGGACGTGTCAATTTCATTGTGTATTGTCCGACCCTGCTTTTGTCCTGTCTCCCCTTCGACAATGTGGTCACTCAGTAAAGTCTACTTGTTATCTAATATTTGTCCGACCTTCGCTGGTAAAAATAGAAACCGGGCGGTGTGCTATTTGACTCCAGTTGGTACATCAACTCTTGGATCAGGTCATGAAGGTTTCAACATATCACGACCCAACTTGAACATGAGTTCGAGTTAGAGTCTGGTGGGAAGCAATGTCTTTCGCCTTGGAGGCCCGTTTTCTATTTCATATTCCCAACTTGAACATCACATGACTTGGTCGTAGGAGACTTCACATGTTCAGTTGCCAACAACTGAATCGTGCAACTGCTGGCGAATGGTTGTGAAGGTGTCGGCACTTGACGACACGATGGAATAATTGCGTCGCAATGGGTTGCAAAGTGTGGAAGGGGCTTTAGGTTCACGTCTCCATCAATGGCATGCCAGGAGCAAATCATGCCTTCAAAGCAAGCCAAACGCTAGGCTGTTTTAAGAGGCTTACAGAAGGGTATTGAATGCTCCAGGAATCCAATGCTATCTGCATTATTGTACCAGAATGAAAGAGCGTTGTGGATCCATAGCGACGCCACAGCCAAGCCTGCCAACATCAATATGCAGTCATCAAAAACCGAAATGTCACGTTTCATTCCCGGAGTACGAGTGACACTACCAACATGCAAACTACACCATCATTGGCACTTGAAGTTTCGTTTAACTTAGAAGCTCAATATCAGTAAGTAGGTGCCACTGGCATCAATGAGCTAGTGCTAAAACTCAGGACTTTGCATATAGAAACGTTCGGGCAGCAGAGCTTGGTGTCTGCCAAATCCATAGTATTGTTTATACTTTTCCATCAGGGTAGAAGCCAAAGCATTAATGGCCCTGGTAAGTATAGACGAGGCCATCTCAAGCTACTCATGTTCCCCACTTGGATGATCAATACACTCATGTTTTTAGCATGTCTGGAGACATTTTTACGAGATGCCTCCGACTGCCTTATCTCAGCCTAGCAGACTTCAACATCTCCTCTCTCATACTGGGAATACATTTCCAAGATATTTCTCCCATGATATATAAGACTACAGTTCCATCTGACAGGCGGCCACAGGGGCCATTTCGAGTCTCCACCAACGCAGTAAATATATCCCTGCAGTATGTGTTACAGCGAACTACTGTAATGAATCTGCTCTAGACTGTCGTTTTCGAAGACATTTCGAATCGCCACAAACTTGATAAATGAATCAGTGTGTTCCAAAGATACGCCAGCTCAGTCATCAGATGATTCATGCTAAACGTGTTGAATCTGGTGTGTTTGATGGCAAACGCTGGGGACATTTTAAGCCTCCACTAACAAGGCAGATGCATCCCCGCTGCGATGCAGCAAGTTGATCAACTGCACTGTGTGTCAACATCAGTGGGTTCCTAAGACGTGCTAGCTACGTCGTCGGATGATTCATATGTTGAATCTGGTTTGTTTAAATGACAAATCCACAAACGTATAAGAAGTGAAATTTCTCCCAGGAGCCTCTGGGGACATTTGGAGTCTCCGCTGTGATACAGCGAGCTGACGCAGCTTCACGAGCTCCGATCTGCATCAGCGGGTTTCTAAGATAAGCTAGCTCCGTTGTTGGATGATTCATGCCGTACATGTTGAATTGGGTTGATTGGGTTTGGATGAAGCTGGCAGTGCACAGTCATACAATGTCATGTCTGTGAGATTCATTTTTTAAAATGAGATCGTCTTACTGACATGCGCTCCTAAAGTTGGCAGCACGCAGAATTCATGTCTGCAAGACTGGACAACATTATCTGCTTACGATTCATAATCATCGAATTCAACGTCAACAAAATATGTCTGTCCTCAACAACCAAATGATGAAGACATGCACAAATCATCAGCTACAAATTCATTTTCATTGCAAGGAATGAATTCAGCCTGCAGCTGAAACAACACACACACTTTATTACACACACACGTCTATTAAATTTTTTACCTAATTATATATTAATGAAAGAACTATGTATAATTGTATGAATTTGTCATTAGGCACAAAGACTGGAAGATAGGCTACATTCCACACACAGGGGTAACCAGTACCGGTATATCAAACACAGTATGGTTTGCTGTTCTGAGTTCAGAGGTGTCCTGAATGCAGCAATCACCTCGTCCAATACGATTGTGATGTTCTCAATTTATGGTTGAGTTTTACACCTCAAACATTGACAGCAAATACTGGAATCTCTCCACACAATGTCCATCAGGTCATGGCCTACAAAGCGACAAAGCTTTCTTGAATTCCTTGGTGTGTTCTATGGTATGGAGTCCCAAATTTTCGTAGCTGGCCACGCCAGAGGACCTGAATGTTTGTGGGTAGGCTGAAGACAGAGGCGACATGTTGAATGAAGTTCGGTATGATCAGCTCCACGATGGTGACTGACAAGGAGGAATGCAGCTGAATGTCATTTTCATGAACCAGGTACGGATCCAGGATTTCAGGAAAGAGGGGGCGCACTGTGCTAGAAACATTGAAATCTGCAGTGAATTTCAATGATTTGCTCCAAATTTCAGAATTTCACGGTCGATTTTAAAGATTTTTGGCCGAAAGAGGGGCGTGCGGCGGGTGCGCCCCCCCCCCTTGGATCCGCGCATGTGAACGTTCAGTCACCTAAGTCAAAACTGGATCAGACTCAGGTGTGGCAAGTCACTCACTCACCTCTGAGATTCGAGGGTCAATTCCTGATCAGACCCGTTCTCCATGTGTACGAGAGGGTGACTCTCCTGGACAGAGCAGGTTTTCTCCGGCATTCTGGTTTCCTCCTACTACACAAAATTCACCCAATATTGCCTTTTGAGCTGAAAATGCCGTGCTGGACACCCAGGTCTCAATTCCTCAAGTGACGATCTTCACCACGGTACAGACAGAAACCCTCACATCAAGACGTCATCAAACTGTCTCATCATTTTTTATCATCTTTGCCGACATTTTGACAATATGATTACGTCAGTAGAACGTAAATGTCAGACATCAAGAACACCTGAGGCGCCCTCACCTTCTGACGTTTAAGGCCACGACCTATTGATTTTTATCTATTTATCATGAATATTATCTATTTATCATGAATACATAGTGGTTCTGAACAGGTCATACCGTAAACCCTGTTATTTCTGCAGTGGTTTTACATCAGAAGTGGTCAACCGTATCAAAAGGTGTCCACTGAAGAACGATCTGTGCCCATTTTATAGCGGAATGAGACTTGAGTGGTATGCTTGAATCCTTGCACTTCGAATGTTTCCAACCCACCGATCTCTTCTTTTCTCTTCAAAATATGACAACCACCCATCGGTACCAAAGCTAGTCAGCTGTTGTTGCGAACCATTCAGTATTTTTTGTTCTCTTGCCTCGCCCCCTTTAAATACGGCCCTGGCCTTGGTCTTAATTTTAGTTGGCTTGTCAGAGCTAATAATGCGTATTTCTTATTACCGGTATATGCCTCAGCTCCGACAGGCCAATTTTGTATTATGTACAGTTACATTGGTCTCAATAAACCTCATATATACTGGTACATGTATATATACTTGTGTGGTTTGGAGTACTTAACCATAATTAAGCCCTTTTAAGTTTTAGACCCTATCATGACAACATAGCCAAAACCTTGCCAAGCTTAAAATACATGACTGAGATTCAATCCTCAGCATTTGTTCAATATACTTTGCAATACCATTGGAATTTTAAGCTAACACTCAGTGCGTGATAGTGTACGTAACACAGGTACAGCACCCATAACACACACACATACATAGCATACATACTCCATACATGGTTAGCCTATATGCTACCGGATTAAAAAATCACTGTAAATGTCAAAATTGTAGACTTATCGCAAACCTACCGGTACGGATAGCGATTACAGGCCAGAGCCATCCTGTCGTTTCCGGTGGGTTCTTCGTTCAAAATTTCACAAAATATGCTAATCCATTTTCGGTTTTAATCCGTAAATCCACACAAAACTCCACAGCACACACGGGTAGGTCAAGCTCCGTCAATAAACATGCTCGTGCATAATCCACGTTTCGTATAAGTCATACATTGGTCTCTCATAATTGATTATTCTAATAGAGTGCTGGAGCATGAACGACATTCCAATAATTGAGTTCACCCACGAACAGTGCCACCTATGATAAACTTGAGATTCATTCTTGGGAGATTTCTCAGAAGTTTCAAATTCTACTTTGCTGCCATCTGTTGAGAAGATGACAAACAAACCAGTAGCATAAAGCACCTTGTACACTACCTGACTTATCACGGCACGACTGTTGTATTCGTCTCGAAGTATGAACGCCGAGTCACTGTCAGTGTTGCATGACTCAGTCACAGAAAACTGAACACATTGAGTAGCCTGCAACCACTTCGTGATATGTGTGGCGGTCTAGGAAAACCCGTCGGATGTCGCTGAATGATCAACAAGGGCTGTCCGATTGCCTGTGCATTGATCTACTAGGCCTAGCTACTGTTTAGCTGTTACGTAGTACATGTCAGCTATTGAAATGTGTGGGTTCACCAAGGCCATTAACACTTTCCTCAAATGCGGGAGTAAGACTCACTGCCCCACATATGTGAAAAGATTCATGAAGCGACTGGGGAGTTGTAGCCAATCGGAGTCATTCATTTCGACACATGGTTTGATGACCACGTAGACAAAAGTGTTTGAATCGCGTATACAACAATCAGCTGCATATCTCCTACCACCACGACAATCAAATTTCACTGAGTCGCACAGTGTCGACGGATTTCAACAGCAGACGACGGAATATAAACAAATCAATGAGAAACTGACATCTGTTTGGTGTCCATTGATTGCAGAGTAATGTCAATTCCACAGCGCTTCCATACAAAATCAAAGTGTAGGCCTCCACTGCAGAGGATTTTAGAGACGGAAAATGAAAATAGTACTCACCTGCCGCCCCATCGTGAGAGGTTTTCTACCGGACCAGATTTTGTTGGACTGTCAATTTCGGTTTTTAGCATCACCTTGCTTTGAGTTTCTGACGAAATTGACGAATTGTCGCATTCGAAGAATGAGTAGTTGAGGGAATCTTCTGCAAAAGAGAAAATTGAGCATGCGACTGAAAATTCAGCACAGGAAAGAATCACACCAAGAAAGGCGTTGAATGTTGAACTCAGTACCGGGATACGTCTGTGCCGGCTGTAGCGGATCTCCGAAGAAGAATTGTTTAATGAAATTAACAGCAGCGTAGAAACCAGTCGCTTCCGTCTCCTCCATGATTCCGCTTGTCTGAACACGAATCCTGAAAAACGCAAAGACTCAGGACAGTAGCAGGTGAACGAATGCTGAGCATCCAATGATACTGCTGTTATAAATTCGCAGCGAAATTGCGATGGGCACTAATCATGATGATTGGACAATTAGAGCACAAACTATATGTAGATTGTTTATTTGTGTGGTTTATATGACTTATTATACAGTCGTTTAGTTTATATCATAATAGTCACCCAGTTTTTACCATGATTATGATGAGAAATACAGGAGCTGCTCATTTGGTCAGTTCGTATTCATGTTTACAACTGCAATACACAACAGTGTGATCTGCTTTGCAGACAGCTCCCTTTGAGGATACCTTCCTTTTATGGACACCTCTGCCAGAAGGACACCTCTCTAAGGACACAGAAGTTCAGTCCTCAATTCCCCTCAATAATAAGAACACTGCTCATTTAAGGACACCTCCTAGTCATAATGTCTGTACCGTAATTCAGAGAGCCTCGGCTGACAAAATCTTTGCGAACTGATCAGTTTCACTTTCAGGTGAAATAAACAAACGGAGGGCTTTTCATTCAGATTCTCAAAGGAAAGACTAGAGAATGTTGAAAAACACCAAACTAACCTTTGACAGTGACTGTGTATCCCTGATTTTGCTTACTCCTACATGCCAGTCGCTCCTGAAACTGCAGCCTACCCACTAACATTTTCACTGACTTACAATCCCACGCCAGAATATTATGAAGTTGTTTTCAGACAGCTGTGTCGCAGAAGCCATGTATCAGAATACAGAAAAACCTCCCTATTAAGGACACATTCGAGACTGGACCATGCTGTCCGTAACTGAGAGGAGACCTGATCACAGGGGTCAAAATTCTAGAGACGGGATCAATTTGGGATTAGACTTTGGTGTCCTTAATAGAGAGGTGTCCTCCTGGCAAAGGTGTCCGTAAAGGGAGATTTCGTTATTATGTACACAGTCACAGATTCTCACACGAAGGGTATAGTATTGAGTTCCAATGAACAGGTTTTTTATTAACATTACATAGGCCTAGCAACAGACGTATTTGATTGAATTGATTAGTAGCAGGTGCTTGCATTGCAGTCGTTTCTAGTGTACTCGACGGCTAGACGTCATTCTTGGATTATTTAAATGTATCGTTATGAACTGTAACATTTCCTGTGCTTCGAGCAGCGATTTCGGACGCCGGAAGTCCCCCAAGGGTGAGGTGAGTCACATCCACAGTCACTCACCTGGTCATAAGGTGTCGCTCTACATGGGAGTTTTCTCGTGCAAGTTGACTTGCGATGGGCAGTTCAACGTTGTTGGTGTCCTTACGACTTGCGCCGAGACCAACGACACAACTGATTGCCCATGTATAATGGTTCAGTCACCCATAGAGGCCTTGCAAATGACGTCACAAGCCGCCATGCTGGGGGGCACATGCTGCAGAGGCGCAGCGAAATGAGCCGTGCATGCCCCAATGACGTAATACGTCAAACAATGACGTGGCGCACTTCACGCAGGTCATGTCACACCTCTGCGCCCTGTTATTCCTTGGCAAATTTCAGTCATACTGCCTGGTGGTGTGGGGAGATGTGGAAATGTGAGTACCGAGAATGCTAGCAAACCAGAGGATAACACACCGTATGGATTCATAGTGAATGGTACATGACCATTCTCACCACCAGGGGTCTCTCCGCAATATCATCGAGAAGAAGCACGAGTGATACAGAACGCCACCTACCATCATCATCACAGTCATAAAACTCATCATCATCCGTATCATAGAATTTCGGTGGCGATTTCCTCCCCGTCGAGATTGACTGCTCGAGTTCGTGGTGCTCCGTCGCAATGACGTGTAACGCGTCCTGCAGCACCCGGGAACGCTCCATCTCTTGTTGTAGTTGTAGTTTCCTGACCTGACAAAAGAGGGCAGAGTAAGTAACATTAGGCAAGACTTTGAATCAAGAGCTGTGAGCCAAATACAGCACTGTTAGCTCTACAGACAATGTATGGGGAATTCAACAGACTGCAGGAGGAAACCGGAGTGCCCGACAAAAATCTTGCTGTCAAAGAAATTTGCCGAGATTCGAACATGTCCTTCCACAAAATTTTTTTAACAGTTCTACGAGACAGCCTCAAATTCCTTAAAGGGGAGTTTGCCCCAATCATCTTACCTCCTCCTGTTGTGTAAATAACGTCATACAGTGTGCGAGCGAGCTGCACATGTCACGGGAGGACTCTAGTATCTGCAGCAGTTCTTGTTGGAGTTGGGAATACGCTGAAATGACACAGAAAGGAAATCCTGAGGAATGGCTTCGTAATAGACAATTTTAGGTAAAACTTGACTACAATTCCGTCCAGATGTAGAAGATCCACTTGATGGCTGAAAGATAGATATCTTTTGAAATACAGTGGAACCTCTCTGTTTAGGACACCTTTGGGACTAACCAATGTTGTCCTCCCTTGATGGGTGTCCTGATTACAGAGGTCAAAATGAACAGAAATGGCCAGTTTGGGCAACACCGGGCCCCATCATACGAAATCAGTGATACAGTGCAAATAAGATGAAAATTATGACAAACATTTGAATGAATATCCTTTGGATAGTTGAAATAATAACCACTCTTCAAGGATTTTTCCCAGATGCCAGCCCATATGGAGGAAAGCACCCAGAAGACATTGTCTGCTGATGCAGGGCCAAATAGGATGAGGACATGAATGACAACAAATATTTCAACAAATATCCTTTAGATTGTTGAAGTGAATAACCTTTCTCCAAACATTTTTCCCCGATGCCTGTCCATATGGAGGAAAAGCACTCAAAAGATGATGTCTGCTTCCACTTGGACCTGAACGACTCCTCTCAATCCTGAATCCCACACAAAGACAAAACACACAGCACACAACACAACGCTTTACTCCATCAAGAAACCAAACGCATGCACAGCCGTCATTATCATCATCGACCACACATCGTCACGTACGCCAATCTGCGAGATATTGGCGAGGGTAAACACCAGCTGGACGATTCCAGGTCTCCGGTTGCCATAGTAAAATACTGTCAAGTGCAATAATGGACGGGTATTGACGATCTTCAGGGGCCTAATGGTAAAGTCAGTCGGTTCAGATGGAGAGGACCAATGATGGGGCTCTCAAATCCACTCAAGAGAATTCAATGAAATTCAAACGTCACTTAGAAGCCTAAATCACTGCACACAGTGTTTTAGGACGGCCTGATGACCACCGCCCACTGCCTTCTGCCTTGCTTTCCTTGACCGGCATCCGACTTCTACCGTTCCGGCCACTGTCAATAACTGCTGTCAACTCGTCTGGCCATGGCGACCTCAAGTCTCCACAGCAAATATCCTAAACCCACAAACAGCTGGCGTTGAACGACCTGCCATTGGCAACCAATCTGACAAATACCGAGAGAGGAAACAGAATGTATTGGATAGATTTCTCAGAGCAGACTGGACGATGATAAATGAAGATGTAGACGTGAAATACCTCTCTCCGTTGCACATAGGCAAGGATTGAAACGAATGGTTTGGACGTGGAACATCAGATAATGACTCCGCTGAAAGATGTCTTCCCATTTCGTCCTCCCCAATTTTCCCTCCAATGGATGAGACTGGGTTCCATACAGAGTTTGTTTCAGGTGCAAATTGGGAAAGGAATAAATGGGAATAAACCATGTAGAATTGGTGCAGAGGACACAGCACCCATCATCTCCGAGGTTCTGGGACAGACCCATCAATATACAAATAGTGGATGGTAGGGAGTCCAATATGGATTTTTGTTGGATGAAGAAAAGTTATATCGGACGAGGCGAAGCCGAGTCCGATATAACTTTTCTTCATCCAACAAAAATCCATATTGGACGACCTGCCATCCACTCTTTGCTATATTATGCAAATTGCCTAGCAACTATAACAACAGGCCTATGCTCTGATTGGCTGAAACTAGGAGGGCTGTCTGATACGAGGTTTTAGGATCCGATACGATGATTGAGTGTCCGATACGATGTGACATCCTATGATCACATGATGCAATCTGCTGCACATGATTGGCCAAGAACATTTGATTGCATAATATTAGATGATNATGGGTTCTTCAGCCAGTTGACTCTCTATGGGTTCTTCAGCCAGTTGACTCTCTATGGGTTCTTCAGCCAGTTGACTCTCTATGGGTTCTTCAGCCAGTTGACTCTCTATGGGTTCTTCAGCCAGTTGACTCTCTATGGGTTCTTCAGCCAGTTGACTCTCTATGGGTTCTTCAGCCAGTTGACTCTCTATGGGTTCTTCAGCCAGTTGACTCTCTATGGGTTCTTCAGCCAGTTGACTCTCTATGGGTTCTTCAGCCAGTTGACTCTCTATGGGTTCTTCAGCCAGTTGACTCTCTATGGGTTCTTCAGCCAGTTGACTCTCTATGGGTTCTTCAGCCAGTTGACTCTCTATGGGTTCTTCAGCCAGTTGACTCTCTATGGGTTCTTCAGCCAGTTGACTCTCTATGGGTTCTTCAGCCAGTTGACTCTCCATGGGCAATTCACCATTGTTGGTTTCCTACATTGCACTTGCGCTGAGAGGAAGACCAATAGTTTTGCAAAATGCCAGTGAGTGATTGAGTGTGCAAAATTAAACCACTATTTCCTCAAAAACTGCCACACATATCCAAATCTGGGGTACACGAGTACCAAACTGCAGTCGACTCGTAATCTGCGTGTTTGCATTGGCGACGAGCTGAACGAGGAAAGTCCCCTGAAAACAGGTTAAGACAACACACCGGGTTCATTAGCGATATTTGGGTGACTAGGTTTTCTTTTATCTTGCAGGTCTATTTGCACTTCTTGCCTTTTATGTTTCATCCTACCAGACTATTGATTGGCAAGTTGTCATACCTGCCATGCCTGCGCGTATCACAAGCTCGTACAGAAAATATTTGGCACGGGCTGCAAGCCTCGAGGAAGGAAAACATTCCAAATGTCACTTGAGTTGTGAATTTTATTGGGTCCTAGCTTTCAATAGCAGTAGGAACACGTAACCAGCAAATCCTATTTACCCCAAATGACCCTTCAATATTATATTATGGGCCTATTTACATTCAACAACGAGGACCATAACCAACTGCCTCAATAGGTGTCACTAGTGGTTAAAGCTATTGACATGAAAGTGACATCCAGGTCCTGATCAACTTCCCACTGTATGAAGGCCAGTCTTGCAAGCAAAGAGTGTCACTTGTCATGTTTGTGAAGAAGGACCAAGTCGAGCTTGTTATTCAACCCATTCAAGGGGGAGTCCATGGGGTCAAAACACCCCAGACCGCCTGGCATAGGCGACGACAGGGTCCCCCCCCCCTTCAACAAATCGTGGATTCACCCCTGCAACACAGTATCCTTCAGTCACTGACCTGTTTACAACAGATTCGTCTCCAATCCAGCACTTGAGAACCACAACAAAATCGAAGTCCAATAATCCAGATCCCATGAAAGCCTCGAATTCAGCCATCTAAACCATCCACCCTGCCACACGCGACACTGTGTTCAAGTATCCCTCGATATGTGATTATTAGTTCCAACTGACACATGTAAACATACCTGGGTCCTTATCAAGATTGCAATCACAGAACTCCGCTTATCGCATTTATGTGGACCACTAAAGCCATGATTTCAGTCCATGTTTACGATTATGCACAAGTAGGTGCATATCAATGCAGTGTACTCAGCTGGTGACACCCGCAGGTATGAGTGAATGGTGTGACCATGGAGTCCAGAGTCCAGCAGACGGCATCTTCTGTCAAAGTTTTCTCACATCCTACGATACTAATCGAAAAATAATTGGAAAAATTTGGTCCCATCTAAAGAACATTTCTTCACATTCTTTCCCATCCATATCCAATGCTTGTAGATAACTTGGACAGAGCTGATGAGTCAAAAGAGAGGGTTTCTCCCTGCTGAAGTCTCTGGTTAGGAATGTCCACGATTCGATCAAAGGCATTCAATTCAAGGCTCAACACCTTCTGTGAGGCGTCCTGATTGAGAAGGACAGGCTGGATGGAAATCGTGCCCCCAGGAGGGAACTTTGATTGGTTCCCCCATGCCCGGGCCCCCATGCAGAGTTGTCGGAAAAAGGTTCCACTGCATGAATGGCCTCGCCAGTGACAAATGTGGAAGTCATGCTACAAGCTTGGCACCCTAGCCAGGTGAAGTGTACCAACTGGAAATTGTACAATGAAGATCATCCTAATGCACTCGTTCTCTAGTCTATGTTGCCGTGGGGCCAGGCTTCGCTAACAACCACTGATTACATCAGGATGGGCCTGGAGAGACTTACCCTGGGTTGTCAGCCGCCTAGCTGCGAGAAGCAAGATGCAAAGATTTCTCTGACTGCTACAGCAACTCCAAACAATCGAAGAAGGCACAGAAGGCGAACATCCAATGGAATAGGATGACTTTTTGCTGCTCATCCAGCAGTCAGTGTAAACACTGATGTACGATAGATGATGAACATCCAACAGACAGTGATATTCCTATCATATCTCATCAGAAACATCCGAGTGTAACCTGCTTGGCATGGCACCAGACACAATAAGGACACTGGCACTCTATCCAACAATACACCGCAACAGCAGAAAGAGGAAGAAAACTACTATAAATCATCACAACAAGAGATGTGTCAGAAATTGTTAAGCACGCAATTGGGTTCAGTTGGTACATGAGCGGGACGGCCCATTCATTGATGCCAATGGGCTGATACTCCGCCCCTTGTTTTGGGGCAATTTAACCCCCTGAACTCATGACCTGCGACTCTACATTTGCCGATAGTGACATTATGTACAGTAGAACTCGCGTAACTCGACGTCGTATAACCCGTCACTGTGCACAAGTCGGCACCTGCCAGAAAGTCCCGATTAACTACAACGTTAATTCCATTTAAAAATATGCACACAAGTCGTCATTCGTAAGTCGTCATTTAATACAAGTCGTCACCAATCTGACAGTCCCGTGTAATAGAAAAGTCATGTAAAAGTACACCTGTAACTCGTCACCGCCGGAAAATGATTTGACAGATGTTGCATCAGCGATTCAATGAATCTCGCTCAGCTGCACCTCATTCAGCAATTGGCGAAACGCGCCACACAGGTTTCCTTGAACCCTCCCGACTTGAGTCCGGTCCAGTTTTGATGCACTTATTGAGTTAGGGAAACAATTCCTTCCTCACACTGAACTATCAAAGTTTCCCCAACATGGCCTGATGTGAAATACATGGTATCCCTTGACAGACGACGTTATCTCGACAGTACTCATTGCTGCACGCTTGTTTCTGCAGCCCACACAGACCAAAGATGATGTATAGACGTACGTGCACATGTACAATGCACGGACACCAGGAATCCCCAGCACAGACATCAAGTCGTCACTGACGAGTTAGACTGCAATTCGTCATTTTGACGAGTTACATGCAAGTCGTCATCATGACGAGTTATCTTTACTCGTCCTACTTGTAAGTCGTCAAAAAATTCCCAGTCCCGAAGGTGCCGAGTTACGCGAGTTCTACTGTATTTGCAATTTACGGAGTCAATATTTCACTGTTTTGTTCGGGATGTGAGAGAGAACTGGGATTGCTGGTGCTGGGTCCCATGGACCATCTCTAGTCCAGGTCCATCGACTGGGGTCAAAGTTTAAACAGGTGTGACATCACACCAGGTAGGCCTACTGCTGAAATACACCATGATCTACTGGTGCAGATGTACCGGTCAATCGACGGGTGCCTCCCACATGACCCAAAAGCCTATATCTTCATCGGGCCAGATTAAAAGTCCTTCACCTTTGACTTCACAGATAGACACGCATGCTCGCGCCGCATGCCACACGCAGACACACTGCAAACAGACTTTACAAGCATGGACAAGGTCATAGGTCCTGGGTTTTGTGCCCTTTTGATAAGCCGCAACATGGTCACCTCTCGTTGAAGACCGCAACGAGGACTGTACCAGTACTTAATAGAGAAGTTTTACAATGTAGGTATCTGGGTGATTTTCCATCATAAATTACACTAATTATTCCAGTTGCAATACAAGTATAATTTTATGTGTTGTGCATAGAAGTTCATGTTACGGCTCTTCATGTGGTGTAGGAGGCGATGGGTTCAACCCTCTAAGGCCACGTATCCGTAGGCTGTTCCCTTGTAGCGCGTGTTTTGTTCCCTATTCGCTTGCATCACAGGGAGAATGAACCATTGATTTGCTCACTGCACTGGCCATTCCCATAGGGCACAAGGCAAGGTCTTATTGGCTCAGGTTCATGGAACAAGGGAACATACCACAAGGGGACAGCCTTTGGGTACTCGGCCTTAGGGTTCCTGTGGTGTATTGCTGCCAGCCAAAGGACTATTGGTTCAATCAGGGTACGCCCAGAGGCAATGGGTTNGATAACATGTGTGAAGTTTGGTTGCTGTAGCCTGGGAATTAAAGTTTTTATTAACATGTTCATGGGTCTCATTTTTTTTGGGTCACCCTGTAGAAAAGAACTCGAACTTTATGATCCACTTGTCGTTTGATCCTCAAAATGTACCATTTCGTGGGAAAGTGTACCGATTACTAGCCTTTTGTTTCAACTTATAAGCTAATTAGTGCGTTCCAAGATACATCCCATTCAATTCCTTTTGACTTACCGGTATAGACCCCGCAGGTGCCTTCATTTCCGTCATATATCTTGTACTTTTATGGTATTTTGACATTTTTTATTTACAACGCCTGGCCACGTTTCAAAAATTCAAAACGCTGGCTCCCCCTTAAGTCTAAGTGTGACACTTATCCTTTGTTCAACACAAAAGATAAGTACATTGTATCGCACTTTGACTTAAGTATGTATATAAATAATAACCCTGGAGAACTGCCATGATTGCTAGGAGGATGAAAGAAACCTAGGTTTGTTTGCTCACCTACATACCTATACACATATGTGAGCCGCTCTGGTGAAAAGAGTCACATGTCGCTCAGAAGGTGAGCCAAAACGAACCGAGATGACACCAGGAGAGAATGGAAGAAATGGATCATTTCAGATTTCATAATAGATGGACAATACTGAAATTGACAAACATTTGGTCTCAACCTGCCAAGCTGAGAGCAACATGCGTCTGCTTTTCACAGCGCGGGTCACATATGTACATCGACCTGATAGTAAAAGTCAAGTCATCTCCGAATTTCGCAAATTTTCTACCCCAACCGGGGTCTTCCTCAGGCACTTTCTAGTAGAGATCACAGAAGTGAAATTTCTGGGATCTCCACAAGAAAGTGCCCGAGGTTGGGTTGGGTTCGCAATATCCGGGAGTTCGTAAAATCAAGGTTCGTATTAAGAGCGAGGGAGCACTATACAACCTCACAATTTTAGGTCTTGAAATTTAGGCATGTTGCCAATTTCTAGACTTGCTCACGGCACCAACCAATCAGGTAGCGGGATTTGGATTGTGTATGCACTGGCAGGAGGACTTAACAAGCCCAAATCAAAGTTCTGCCCTGGGGACAAGGTTGGGTCCAAGTCCAATATTGACAACTGGAATATGACTGTAGAGTTCTCTATTCACTCAATACTTGCACTATTCAGTAGTACATGAATATTTAAGACGGAACACCCATAGTAGATACAATTTTCCCCAACTGTAGTAGATTAGAGGACAAACTGATGAATCACCATTTCTTGGCAAGTTGTACAGGTATCAGCAGAATTGAGAATTCTGGTATCACAAGCTCAGTATTTTCTCTCAGTCATGCGAGATACATGGAGGCCTATATCACCACAGGAACAAGGACGTAAAATGAACACAAACCACACAAAATGAAAATAAATACAGTGTTTTATTACATTTATAATGTAGGGAACTGAACTGTATCTACATACATGTAAAGGGATGGGATGAAAGGGGTTCATGTATTTAGGAAATACAGATTGCTAATTTTCCATCCAAAATGCATGTACAGTTCATCTGTAACCATTGTGTCATACACACAGAATGTCCAATGAATGCTGTCCCAGTGTGACCTCGGTATACATGTCAGGTTTTCGTATATCACAAAATTTCTTGCTGTGTTGAGTCAAATCTTCAACAAAGCCACGCATGTACTGCTCAGCTCTTTTTTCTAAGTTGAAGACCAATGAATTCATATGCAATTTGCTGCTATAGTGCCTTTATTTCTATGGAATATTGTTTTTCACAAAATGACAGAAACTTACTGAATCACTTCTGTTTCATCGCAAAAATAAGTCAAGTAATGAAACTCACCAGAGTTGGTACACTCCGCCCCAGTGTGTATCTGACGTCCCGGTCTTCCACACACTGGCACTTTTGGGGCTCAAAAGCCGTGACCACCACTAGATGGCACTCGACTGGGCTCCAGCCAATCATCAAGCTTTCTCACTCATAATTCCCGCGGAAATTACTTTCAGGAAAAACCCAACCTCGTCCCCAGGGGTATACGTATAGTTCGCTTAGACAACCTTGGACCACTCACCATATTGTCAGAAGGTGAACTACCCCTGGGAACGAGGTTGGGAAAACCCAAGGACCCGTGCTGCCACCACGCGGTTGCCACGACTGTTAATCTCTAAAAGAGCCAGACGCGGAGTGTGATTTACCGAAGGGATGAGCCCGTAGCGTCTGGCCAGGCGAGACTACAGAGTTGCGTACATACATGTAAACTCACCTGAAGCAGTTGCTAAGGAGAAACTGGCCAACAATCCTTGGGGACATATTGAAGTTCATTTGATACCTATCATGGCCAACAGGCATAGGCTGTGGTCGTGTTCAACATCAGCCCATACCTGGTAGCCATGCAGTCATGGACGAATTTCAAATATCAAGTCCTCCATACAACCAAATCGAACTGTCAAAGTCTCCAACTCTTCTGAACTAGACAAAACCTGAATCCATGAAAGCTGATAGACATCTGTTTGTACATGTATATTTGTATGTACATCGACATGTATATTTGTATGTACACTCATGGCCAAAAGTAAATGGACAGCAGTTTATCTTGAATATCTCCAAAACAATGGGCTGAAGACAATTGAATCCGACATATGTANGGCCTACCCCTCCACCCACTTTCATGACCCTGGGCCTTGCGGTTGCAAAACGTGCCAGTTTAACGGACGCCACACAGACACACACACACACACACAGACGGACGCCATTCAGTATACATATGACTAGCTCCGCTGACCTTTGGTCAGCTGAGCTAAAAACCCAACCTCATCCCCAGGGGTATATAGTTCGCTCAGACAACCTTGGACCACTCACCATATTGTCAGAAAGCGAACTACCCCTGGGAACGAGGTTGGGAAAACCCAAGGACCCGTGCTGCCACCACGCGGTTGTCACGACTGTTAATCTCTAAAAGAGCCAGACGCAGAGTGTGATTTACCGCAGGGATGAGCCCGTAGCGTCTGGCCAGGCGAGACTACAGAGTTGGGTACATACATGTAAACTCACCTGAAGCAATTGCTAAGGAGAAACTGGCCAACAATCCTTGGGAACAACATATTGAAGTTCATTTGATACCTATCATGGCCAACAGGCATAGACTGTGATCGTGTTCAACATACAGCCCATACCTGGTAGCCATGCAGTCATGGACGAATTTCAAATATCAAGTCCTCCATACAACCAAATCGAATTGTCAAGTCTCCAACTCTTCTGAACTAGACAAAACCTGAATCCATGAAAACTGATAGACATCTGTTTGTACATGTATATTTGTATGTACATGTACACAACTAGACCAAAATCATCCATGTGATTGTGACTTCCCACCAGCACATGACTCAGGCAGTTAATAGCACCAATATCCGTGGAATGCAACGATTCTTCACCTTGATCTCTCACTTTCTCCAATACTGAAATGAAAGAATATTTGATTTATGGATATTTAATTGTTTGTGGAATGAAAAGTGACAATTCATCAATTCACTTGAAGAAATCTGGAATCGCCAACAGCCTATTATATCCAGACTTTTACCGGTATTATGTTCTATAGGCCAGTTTACATTTCAACTGAGGGATGTCGCTCGTTGTTAGTGACAGTCGTTGGGTGTTGGGAACAATGACAGTCAACAGCAATGGAACTGTAAAAAGTCGCATGTTATAGCTGACCATCATCTCCATGCAGTGCTACAAAATGGCATTGCACTTCTGCCTTTTATCTGCAAATGACGTTACACCAGTGACAGAGGTAATCACACTGGATTGTCATTGATGCATTAGAAACTGCTACCAGCGTTAAAGTTGAGCTTTGGTCGAGTTGGATTTTTTGTCCCTATGACGAAAGACAAGACGACTGGAGAGTGTAAACAAAATCATCATCATCATCCGTCGTTGAGGACAAAGGAACGGCATTTTCAACATCAAAGTTTTATACTTCTTAACCATTACCTGAGCTATCTTGTGCATCTGCTCCACCAATGCAGGCATCATGGCCGACACACTGACATCCAGGAGACTCTGCATGAAATGCACGGCTTCCTCGTCAGTGAGATCAAGACGGAACTTGTCCTGGACTTTCTTCACTGTTTTGTCAGGCTCTAGGGCGATGTCGGGCACATTGGCATCGACCATCAGAGAAAACAAATTCAAGAACAGGTTGGCTGACCTGGAATGGGAATGCCAAATCGAGTGTCATGTATGTTTTTTGTATCGATACTGAATCAGTTAGTGTTCAGTTCACATTAGGGAGGTTGAGATCAGTGACCTATCATGGATCCTATACGTATACGGATAGAATTTTATACGAGGACAAATTTTGTGTACCGGTACATTTCGATTCGTAAATGTATAAGGATCCGTGATCAGTCACTGATCTCAACCTCCCTATTGGTTGTGACTAGTGAGACTCATGAGTCAATGTTTTAAAACAAATTGCATTTCTATACATTGACCTACATGTTTGTGCATAAATCAATGAGGAACCCACGTGCCGTTTATCCCGACAGGTCGGCGCAGCGATCGATGTGACCGAACCGACGTCATTGACGTCGTTTTATGTGTTGACGTTGCGTCATGAAAAAATCTGCTGTACATTTTTCTACAGGAAAAAATGAGATAAAGACGTTGCCGTTATCGCCATCCTACCTCTTTATTTTAAGGAAATGAAATGGTCCATGGACCATGTGCTCACTCGTGTGGACATAACAGTGTAATGACAGAGAGAGGTACATGTCAGATATGAGCAATCTGGGTCAAGTCATTCCCAAGTTGCAGGACTTCAATGATTGTTGGGTTATGCCACCTGGCGGCCATACTGGATGTCCGATCAGGCCAAAACTTCACATGCACATTAAGTTCATCTAGAGGGAGCCACACAGCACATTTGAGCGCTCTGGGTCACGTCGTTCCTGAGTTATAACACATTTCATGATTTTCGGGTTACGCCACCTGGCGACCATATTGGAAGTTTAATCAGGCCGGAATTTGACGTGCTTGTAAAGGTCACCTAGAGAGAGGTAAATATCAAGTTTGAGCACTCTGGGTCAAGCCGTTCCTGAGTTATAGCACTTGGTCGATTTTCAGGTTACGCCACCTGGCGGCCATATTGGATGTCCGATCGAACCGAAACTCGGTAGTTTTAAAGGTACCCCTCTAATACATGTTTATGCAAGATATGAAGACGCTCGGTGAAATAACGAAGACCTGTGGCAGGTTGGTCACTTTTGTAGAACTTTGACCTCTGTGACCTTGAAAAGTAGGTCAAATCAAAAACCCGTTATATATGTTATGTATCCTAATTAAATACACCTATGATAAAAATTTGGAGACGATCCAGTCACTAGTTCAGGAGTTATTGCACTTTTTGTGTTTTTGGTTTTGGCCACCTGGAGGCCAAGCCAAGAATCGAATCGGACCGAAACTTGGTGTCATAGGTCATCTGACCTAGGGGTATATATGTACGAAGTTTCAGATCAATAGCTCCAGCGGTTACGAAACGTGCCCTGCAAACGGACAACGACGACGGACGACGGACACCGCAGGACGATATAAGCTCACGAGTGAGCTAAAAAGCAAAGGAATTTTAGAAATTTTCATCCACGACAAGATGGTGTAAATTTTAATGTCATGCGACCGAAAAAATAGGGTTTATTTCACGCCAGAAGTTAATGGAAATGACTGGAAATCACGTTGAAAAAAGAAACTTCGGTCTCATCAATTGAGCGCCACGTCGTGACGTTAGTTCGTCCGGTTCCTCATTGCGGCATCCCTTGAGGTGTTGTTACATTCAGCTATTGTATCTAAGGGTTCCAGGAAGGCTGATTGCCATGCTTTGTCTCAGGACAAACCGTCTTGCACACCTCGCTGTTGCCCAGGCTGTCTGCATTTGATTATGCAGCCAATGTGTTTGGCAGGCTGCACAACTGAGGAGGCCATGAGGAGGCCTCCTGTTTTCAACTCAGCAGAACTACAGTGGCAGATCCAAGGGGAGGCGTTGGAAGGCATATAATCAGACCCCTGATTTTCACTAAAAAGAAAGTTCAGGTGCCAGGAAATCGCATTTCTGGCACTTTTACCCCAAAATTTTCGGCGCTTCGCGCCTTCGGGGCTCAGGGAATTAGTCTGGACGCAAAACCCGGATTTTCAAAAAAGTGTCGAATTTTGGATAACAGCAATTTTTTTGCATTTTCTATATCTCCAAATGACAGAGATTCAGAATCCGCCGGGTGCCACTCTGGCACCCTTGAGCGTTTTGAGAAAATCACGTTTGAATTTTTGGAACTGACTTTATCATTGAGCGTCAGCTGTCGCAACGACTGAGCTTTGTACAGGAGAATGGGACCCGATGTACAGCTAACTTTTGAATGGTTGGATTTACACCCCATAATTGTATTATCAACAGATAGAAACATGGTGCCTCAGAAGCAGACAAGCATGTTCTTAATTGTTTTCAGTTGTTATGTAATAAGAAAAGACGTTTTTTATGTTAATTAACACAAAATGGGTCAAAATACATTAAAAACGCCGTTTCCAATTACGTAACCAGTTAAAAATTACTAAAAACATGCTTATATGATTAGGAGGCACCATGTTTCTATCTGTTGGTAATACATTTATGGGGTGTAAATCCAACCATTCAAAAGTTAGCTGTACATCGGGTCCCATTCTCCTGTACAAAGCTCAGTCGTTGCGTCAGCTGACGTCCAATGATAAAGTCAGTTCCAAAAATTCAAACGTGATTTTTTCAAAACGCTCAAGGGTGCCAGAGTGGCACCCGCCGGATTCTGAATCTCTGTCATTTGGAGATAAAGAAAATGCAAAAAAATTGCTGTTTTCCAAAATTCGACACCTTTTCCTTCTGCGTCCAGACTAAATGGGGGGTTGCCCATTCCACGCCCCCTGTTCGGCAACTCCTGGATCCGCCACTGGAACTACGATGAATTTTCATCACAACTTTTCTCGTATATTTTGAATCGTATCGAACGAATGTCATACTAACCGTCTCAAATGGAGGAAAGCAGTGTAGCACAGCTTCTTAAAATCATGGAAGTGTTCACTATTCGTTCCTCCCATGGCATCCACCATCTCCTTGCTCAGTTTCATAGGGGGCGGCAGTGGTTTGGGGTCTCGTCCAAGGATGTAGCCAAAATCAACATGGAAGAGTTTGCCTGGAGAAAAATGAAGAAACAGTAAAAATTGTCAAATGCACGCACAGAATGTCAGAGTATAGGTTATGAAAGGCACATTTACCTCTCGCACAAATCTGGCAAGCGGTTTATCCAAAGGCATGAGAGGATTTATGGTGGTGACTCTGGAACATTCAATTTAAAAGGGAAAGCACTTCAGGCGCGGATCCAAGTGGGGGCGCACCTGGTGCATGTCCCCTCTTTCGGCCAACAAATCTGTAAAATCGACCTCGAAATTCTGAAATTTGGAGCAAATCATTGAAATTCACCGCATATTTCAATGTTTCTAGCACAGTGCACCCCTCTTTTCCGAAATTGCGGATCCGCCCCTGCACTTGCTAGTTTATGACTCGGTCTTTGTTTACATACCTGCTTTAGTCAGCAGAAGATTGTCTAAGTGACGATCTCCCACACCAAGAAGGTATGTCACCACACAGTAGCCAGCTGAAACAGTGTAAAAGTTAATCATGTCATTCAATCTTTCAATAATCACAGCAATATGGCAAGATTTTATCCAAATGTTGGGAGGGTGTTGATTGAAATAAATGTACTAGTAACACTCTACACAACAGTGTTTTTGGTAGCACATGAAAGAGCTATTACTGCAATTCCCCATCACCCACTGACTGACCACAGACTGAAGTATTGCCATTACCATTGAAGGGAACAGTGAACATTTGTAATTACATTGGCTGGAGCATCTGCTAGCTTTTATGAATATCAGCCATTATTCTATGTACCCCGTATGTATGACATGTACTGAAATATGCCTGGACAAAAGTTATAGCAGATGATACACATACCACAACTCTTGACGTAGTTGTCCATGACTTCTGGCGATATACCATATGGTCCATTCTCATTGGGGGAAATTTTACGGAAGAAATTTTGAATTGAGCCTTCTGACGTCAGCACCTCAGCGATAGGGGTTGATGGTATATACTGGACAAAACCATCTTTGCTACTCGTCGCCAGCACCTTGTAGGGCGTCAACTTCAGGTCAAGATTTTCTCGACGCAGCAGCTGGAAAGGTAATTTGTGGTATTTTAAAGACGTTTTGAGTTGAGGGACGTAGTAGCACATGCCTTAGGGCAGGACTCATGGCTCGGGTTCAAACGGTCAGGTCACCAATGGGTACTCTCAACTGACCTGAAAGGATAAACTGTTGAGCAGCTGTAACCTTCAGGGTTTAGTTTCAATTCAGGTCAGACCCATTCTTCGTGTGACAACTCATTTTGCCTTGGAAATTTTTCTCCTGTGCCCTCCAGTTTTACCATGTTAATTCAGCCAATATGTGACCCATCACCACGAAATGAGTCTTAAAGGGATACTCCACTCATTGTAAGCTTTTGAATTTTTATCAATCCATAGAGACTAATGCCATGAATTGTTATGTCACTAGTGTCAAGGCTGATGACCTTTGTAGTGAATGAGCTAATACTGTGACTGCCTAGGCCTATTGGTTGTTCCTTCATAAATATGCATTGAGCACACATGACATCATGTGTGCTGTGCTATGGTCCCCTTGGATTCAATTAAAATACTTAAAATGATGAGTTTGCTGATTTTTAAAAAATCTGACATGTTGCAGATATCAATGAATTTGAATGTATTAATGATATCTCAAAAATTCAAAATTTTACACAATGAGTGGAGTATCCCTTTAAGTTGCTCAGAATATGAACCAGAGTGAACCAAAATAACCACCAGGATAAAAAGGAAGAAACAGAATCACTCAGGTTTCACAAAAGTCAGACAACAGGCCTGGATCTTCTGAAATTGACAAATATTTGGTTTCACCCTGCCAACCTCAGAGCGACTTAAGACTCATTTTGTGGTGACGGGTCACATATTGTCCGTAGACCTAATGGAGCAAGATTTAGTGCTTACGCATGCACACGTACCTGGTCCATGAGAGTGATGATTTGGAGAACAAGCTGGTCTTGGCGCATGTCATCCCCATGTTTGAATATTGCAATGTACTCAGTTTCATCTACGGTCTTGAACGTCAGCCGACAGGGCATCAAATTACTCTGCAAATAAAATAGACTTTTGCTCCCCTCTTTACATTCTGTGTTTAATCTTTACATTTTGTATTTAATGAAAGTTGTCATCACCATAAATCTTACTCTTAAATCATATTTATAGTAGAATCCTATCTGCCCACCTTGAAAAGTGTAGCCAATTCAGGAACAATGGCTTTTATTTTGATCGTTGGGTCCAGAGGTAATAACAGGGGATCGAAGCCTGCAAAGTTATACTGCACAACTTCTTGGTCTGCCAAGAGGGCTTGCAATTTTTCTATCTGCAAATGACAATTATAAGTACATGTACATGAATAAGAATGATGGTATTTGACAGGATGTGAATTTTTTTACTGGGCACATCCTACTGCAGGCCTAGCTGAGGGTGAGGGACCAATCTCCATTTGCGACCCATCACCACAAAACCAGTGCTAAGTTGCTCTAAAGTTGACAGGTTGAGACTAAAGTTTTGTCAATTTCAATAGGCCTAGGTTTATTGTCTCTCTTTTGTAAAATCTGAGTGATTACATTTCTTCTTTTATTTCCTAGAGTTATTTTGGTTCATCCTGGTTCACATCTTGTGTGACTTAAGATGGGTTTTGCCGTGAGGGGTCACATTTGTTCCAACTGACATTCAACAAACTCTGTATTGTATCTCAGTATGCACTCGTCAGACAATGTCCATGAGAATCACGTGCCGTATGGTGATGAACAGATGGTAGGTTACTGTTGAACTTGAGCCAATATACCAAGAAAAATAGTGCCAATGGCACTGTGCCCGCTTGGCTTGAGGCATGGTGGTGGGAATCATCAGCAACCCCATAAAAGCCATTTAGGTACAAACATGTGAAATTGCCATATAAATGGAAGTTTCAAAGCAATAGGTCAAATCATTACAAAAAGAGCCAATTTCGTAATTCCAGAGAAACTTTGACCTCTGCGACCTTGAAAAGTAGGTCAAATTAAACAAATTGAATACTATCTTATGTATCATTATTAGATACACCCATGAAAAAAATTTGACAAAAATCCATCTCTTGGTTAGGGAGAAATAGCACTTTCAGTGATTTTGGTTTTGGCCCCCTAGTGGCAAAGTTAAGAATCAGATTTCATCGAAATTGTGTGTGTAAGTTGCTATAACCTAGAGGTACATGAGTACAAAGTTTCAACACAATAGTTCAAACCATTATCAAAATATAGCCCTTTGAAATTTTTCACAAAACGCCCCCTAGGGGCCAAAATAGGAATCCAACCGCACTCAAAATCGAACTCGACCTAGATCTTAGGCCCATATATACACCCACCAAAGACCAAAAAGATCCGTCAAAAAATAAAGGCGCTAGAGCGCTAACAAACCAAAAGTTTACGGACGTACCGCCGTACCGCCGTACGTACTAACGCACGACAGACCACCACTAAATGACCCCAACCACAGCATAAGCCCTGCTGGGCCTTGCGGCCAAGCGGGCTAAAAAGCATTATGCATGCAAAAACTGACCTTTTTCTTCCTGTTTCCACTTTCCCTGGCAACCATCTTCACCAGATGTATCAAGCGTTCCATGAACCGTTGCTGCCCCACAATATGTGAACGCCTCAGGCGACAATCTTTCCCACCCTGAAAGGTAATCAACATCACATGGGACTATTATGTTGTAACACAATCAGGCATCATGCTGTCAACTTGTCAAATCGCCAATGGCTATTAGCCCTCCAATCAGGTGGATTTATCTGTCAACTGGCTGTGGGGAAAATGAAGAACTAACCTTCATCAGCGCTTGACTAAACCGGCGCAGCACTGTGTTGTACATTTCAAGGACCTTTTTATCCTTTGATTCCTGGTCGTCACTTTCCACTCTGACATACCAGAAGAAGTAATTTGATAGAACAGAGTTCTGACATGCTCGGTGGATTAAGAAGGTGGCTAAATCCATCTGAAAAAGAAACAATCATACAGTTGTATTTACTGTAATAAGTTTTAAGCCTCTTGCACAGAGGCAAATGTAATGTAGGAGGAAACTAGAGAACTCTGAGATAACCCGTGCTGTCGAAGAAACTTGCCCTCTTTATCACATGAAGACTGGGTCTGACAGGCCGGATCACCCTGGAACCTCAGAGGAGAGAGGCTCTGCTGACGTTTCCACGTACTGCACCATTCTGACAGCGCAACTCTAGTCATAAGATTGGACTGCAAAACTTTAAGGCCTAGAAGTCCTACAGGGGCTCAGTGAATGAGATCCCTAAAGCCTAGCAAACATTGGCCTTGCAACTGGAAGCAACTGAACAGAACAGTCACTATCGATGTACGCGTTCCGCACACATCGGTTATGACAGGTCATTGCGGCAACAAGTGGCACAATCCAGTCTTCAATCTGGAGCGTGCACATCAGACAGGCAACGGTACTGAATGCTACACGGAAATTGTCGATGTCTTATGATCGGACCACTCTGGATTCCATCACGTGACCAGGTGTGCTCCACAAACAAGGAAATTCACTGCCAACGCGCATACATCTGAAGACGACTAGTAGAAGCAACCATTGCCAACGAGTACAACATGAGCAACTGGCTGGAACTAGCGGCACCATTCGGCAATAGCTTTGCCGGTGCGCGTACATCGGCCTGTTTGAGCATCTGATCAGTTGCTGCTGGTTCCTGGTAGTCGCCAACCGTTGCCGGAAACGCCATTGCCGGTAGTTGCTTCTAGTCACAAGACCGATGTATGCTAGGCTTAATATCCACAGCACAATCAGCAAACATTTCGTCCCATCAAAGTCAGGCCTTTCCGTCTGACGGGCGCTAAAATGTGCATGTGCCTCGCAAACAATAGAAATTCTATTGTTTGCGAGGTGCATGCACATTTTAGCGCCCATCAAACGGAAAGGCCTGCAAAGTGACTAATCATAAACATGATAAATAAAGAGAAGAACATAATATCTTACATCATTTCCATTTCTAGATTCTGTGCTTTGTAGACTACTATCTTTACTATCTGATCCACTCTGGCTCATCACCTCTTCTTCTGTACTTGACGAGGCTTTGGACTGACTGCTGACAGGTGACCTAAACCCAAAACAGAGTTTAATTACAAATTTGAAATGATCATCATCATATCATTACCGGCGTCATAACTCTATTGGGTTTTTGCCGGAGGTATGGAGTCCACGACAGGCTACCGTCCAACTGTGTGGGGTCTTTTACTTGCCCTGGCATAGACACTCACATACAAGGGACCACGGCTTTTAGTCCCGTCCGATGGACCCTCAATTTATTTCACAATTTTTGTTTCATAATTTTGTTGTGTTTATGCCTTTGCCCGAAGTCGAACCCGCGCCGACCCATTGCACAGTTTGGTAGTCAAGCACGCTAACCACTTGACCACTGGGCTTAGGCAAGAAATTAGATGAGAAATTCACTGAAGCCAATTCATAACCACACCATGATATGCATTTTATGTACCTGTTTGGGAACCTCTGTGGTGTTGTTGACTATTGTGTAGGCCTACATATAAATTCGCTAAGAACTTCCCCATGAGGAAACGAGAATTTCCGATACTTCCATTCTAGCATTTTAACGTTAAGGTGTGCCTTACCTGCTTTCCGATGATGAACTAGATGTTAGATTGTCATTAATCAATGCAGATCCAAGCTGTGATGCACCTAATAACTGTACGGAGTCCCTCCTCGCTGACGCTTTGATTTCCTCAAAGTTCTCATATTTCAGGGCTTGGACAAGTTGGAGAAGATATAGCAGCAAGTCCTAAATGAAAGATTCATATTATCATTGCTAGTTTTTCCCTCATGGATCCATATTTAGGGAGAGAAAAACAAATATCAGCTTGGAACTTTTTCTCCTGATCAAGAAGTCTTTAACCCGTTAATGCGTAAGACATCATATTATGTCATTACAAAATCTGGGGAACACTCGGAAACACTCGAGGATCATTGCTTGTGTAAGGCGTAATAGTATGCCTTGCAAGGAAATGGCATGTCACAGTGCGTAGGACGTTATATCACGCTTGGAACATTGTGGCAAATTTTGAAAAGAAATACTGGCATGAATATCCAGAAGGGACCTTAGACAGACAAAAGTAAAGTATTTCAGAACAGCTGATTTTGTGCAACTGATCACTAGTAGGAAATTCTGGTGGTGCATCGCAAAAAAGGGGAAGATACGCACCTCATCATTTGCCTGTTGCAGCCTTGCGACTGCATATTTCCTGACAGATGGGTCGGTGAAAGACGGGGAGAGCAATTCAAGGGCATCATCTACATCCATTGGACTCCACTTCCTCAACAAATCAAGACCCTGTTTAGCCTCTTGTGGAACGTTCCAGTTCACGGATTTGAGAAATTTCGTCAATGCCTGTGAAAGAAATAAAATTTTAAAAGAACACAACAGAAAACTAAAGTCAAAGAATTTTTGCAATTATTGCATCACCAATTCCCAACTTGTGATCATCTTTGTGTACATGCAAAAAGCACAAAAATACTTTATCCTCACCTCTAAGGAGTCAGTCCCGAGTATGCAGACCAAACCTCCACATATTGGATATGCGTAAGATCATTTTATATTATGTAGTGTTGAGAACCAATCGTAGCAGGCTGTCATTTCGGACAGGTGGGCCTATAAAGTGTATGGGCCTGTTGTGTGTTTCCGTCAGCGCCTTGGTCAGTTAACTAGGTTACATCGCATTGCAATCGAAGGAAGGGATCGATGGTTTATGATATAACCACTAAGGTTTCACAACGCTTGCTCTACTCATGACTAGGCCTATGTTCCATACCATAATAGGTGGCGGAGCTTCGTTCTTTGTTCGACCAATCGGAACGAGGAAGTTTGTTGGAATATTGTACTCAAAATGACCTGGCAATGCCTAGCCTTGCCTAGAAGGTGTCACCTCCTGGACATTAATGACTGACTCCTTAGAGGTGAGGATAAAGTATACAACTCAAAAATATTTCTGTGTTCAGAGTACATGTATTTCAAAGTGAACCTCACCTTTTTCTGATTCGAGAGATAAAATCGAAACTTCCAAATAAGATCCTGATCCTCTGACAGCAGTGTCTTGGTTGGTGGATAATTGACAATAAGGTTGAGCTGATCCCTGGTAGCTGCATTAGGCTTCAGGTCCCTGTCTGATGGACCACTCCTCAAACTTCGAGCAAGCTTGTGGTGTTTGCTCTCAACAAGATTTTCCTAAAGAAATGAAATCCATGTGTTATTAAAATGTACTGTGGAAGCAATGTACATTTTATACACATCAATCATTATTCTATGTCAGGGCAATTAAAGTGATTTGGCGGGAGAGCTTGGAATTATTTTTCACCAATAAAAAAATCATGTTCATAAAAACTGATGAATTAGACGTCTGGGACTCTGCACTAGTGAATGCCCTGTGATCTGCGCTTGTGAATGTCCTGGGACTCTGCCCTAGTGAATGTCCTGGCGCTCTGCACTAGTGAATGTCCTGGGACTCTGCGCTAATGAATGTCCTGGCGCTCTGCTCTAGTGAATGTCCTGGGACTCCGCGCTAATGAATGTCCTGGGACNGAATGTCCTGGGACTCTGCACTACTGAATGTCCTGGGACTCTGCACTAGTGAATATTCTGGGACTGACTCTGCACTAGTGAATGTCCTAGGGTCTGCACTAGTGGATGTCCTGGGACCCAAGCATGTTGATTGTTGTACCGATACCTACCAAAGCTATCTCCGGATCAGGGACCGTGACAATGTCGTTTAAAGTACGAAACGGGAAGACATCATCTCCATCCTGAAATGAAAAATTTTAGGAAATTATTCTCAGCAGAATAAGAGAATGTTCACAAGCATCCACATTCCACGAGCACCATATCCAAATCTGGTCAAATTAGATTGTAACGAAGAAAATTCAAGACCCCAGCCATGTTCCCACGAAGAAAATTCCTAAAATATTGAGTGCCCCATTTTTAACAATTGTCAACCATTTCAACAGTAACGATCCGACACTACAGTACACATACCATTATATTGCAATTTAAAACTAATGACATCCTCAAAACCTGCCAACTGCCATTTACCATTTACCCGTGACATTGTATGCATAAATGAATAATAAACTAAACTTAAAAAGAGATTAGCCATACTTTCTATCTTCAAATCACATATGTCTGATGTCCCAGTTAAAGGGTCAATTATGTACATGTATGAGCAAGCAGATACGGTAATTGCCTGCTGTTTTAACTACTTTCGTTACATAATCATGCCAGGAAAGGTTGACTGGAATGACCTACTTCTGAACCCACAATAGAGCACTTTTACAGATTTTCGATGTAGTGTACCTTTAATGATGAACTTGGCTGACAAGGAACAGGTATAACATTTATAATATTCCAATATTACACAGCTGTGACATGGCAGCTGCAGCTACCATTCAACTATAACAACATGCATAAAGCTACCAACTGTCGAATAACCAGGTACCAGGATTGGTTTGGCCTATGCCTACATGTAGTTCTTCAGTCACATGGGGCGGATCCAGGATTTGGGAAAAGAGGGGGTGCCCTGCGGTAGGAACATTGAAATTTGGACCAAATTGTAGAATTTCAAGGTCGATTGTACAGATTTCGTGGCTAAAAGGGGAGGCGAGCACCCAGAGTTCTGCTGCTGCTGGTCGGCGCCGGACGGCCCCGTCCAGCACGCAGAAATGCCAACCGGCACTCGGCCTAAAGAGTATTTTCCGACCTTCAGAACTAACGAAGTGTGCAACGAGAGATCCAGCCGCGCACACTTCCGAATTTCCTTTGTTCTCATTCACCAAATGTGCTTCCCGGTGGGGCTTCCTGACAGTTCTGACCAACGACAACGGTGGGCTGCCTAAGCTGCAATAGAGTTGCAATTCTCGACTCTCAGGTGCCAGGAAATTGCATTTTAGCAAGTCTAGATTTCAAATTTTTCTGGGGACCCCCTGTTCCGCCCAGCACTCGTTCAGTCCTGGGCAGAACTCTAAGTGCCCGGTGCGCCCCCTTCTGGATCTACGCCTGAGTCTACGCCTGAGTCACTGCAGAACCAGGAATAGGCCAAACAAATTTCCGACATGGTACATTACATTTGCAACAAATGTTGATTTTTCTCAATACCATTTTTTGTGGAAGAAACTAACTGAAATACAGAGTAAAGATTGTCTATCAGTACTTCTTGGAAGAATTTTAAAGATTCCTACCTTTTCAAAGTAGACAACAGAATACTCAGTGTCACCGAAGACCACTTGTGGGAATTCCACCATTAGGTACATGAAGTTGGAGTCACGCTTCACCTTCTCATTCACCATCTCAATTTCCCGGAAGGTCAGTCTGTCTAACCAGTCCACCGTTGGCATATGCCCATTGCGATGTTTCTTTGTGAGCTGGAAAGTAAACCAGAGAAGAAATAAAGAAATATTCAGAGAATTGAAAAATACAACACACTGTCACATGTAAAAGAGATGTGCTGATTCATAGTAGCACCACATGTGCTGAAATATTTTGCTCAAGACTGCATTTGGCTAAAATAGAATGGCCCAAAGTCAATACATCAATTTCACATCTTGCATGATCGCAGTGCCACTGGTAAAATTTCTGTGGGCCACTTCCGTTTTCAACTTCACCACCAGGAGTATGGGCAAAAATTTCTTGGATCCAGGTTGAATTGCGGTTCCAAACGCCACCACCAGGGGACGGATCCCTGGCGGCGGCGGCGGCATCGGGAACCAACACATGTTTTTCAACCTCGATCTAGGTTGAAATATTTGCCTTACTCCCGGTAGTGAGGTTGAAAACGGAAGTGACCGACAGAAATTCTACCAGGGGTGCTGCGATCGTGCGAGATGTGAAATCGGCGTATTTCACGGTAACGTCACATGACCAGCATTTCAATGTTGAAATGTAGCAGTAAATTAGCCTACCTTGGCTAGATTAGCCATTTGATCTTTTTGTCTGTCAGCTTTACCAGGCGTGGTGCTAGGTTGTGATGGATCTGCCTCGACATTAGGCCATACCCTTAGGTCATGCATTCCTTGTCGAAATGTCCTGCAGAGAAAATTTAGAATGCAGGGATTTCGCTGTGGCTCGTTTCTTAGACATTGTCATGGGTCACTGAACAATCTTTTTTAAGATGGGGATTTGGCCTAGTGGTTAAGGCGTACTGCCCCTGAGTGCTGGTGATTGATGCCTTATGTGAGGGTCCGTCCGTAGGTTCGAATTCGGTAGGAAGCTATGTCTTTCACCTTCAGAAACCTGTTATTATTTCTTGTTCAATGCACCAAAGGTACATAAATCACCTGGAAATTACAATGAAATGATCCATGGACCATGTGCTCACCTATGTGGGTGACTATAGCTCACAGGTGAGCTAAAAATATACATGTACATGTACATTGACATTGACCAGAAAGCACTATTCTCCCAAAACAAGGCTTTGGCTTTGCTCCACTTCATACACACACAAAGTTTGTGTACGAGTGTACGAAGAGTGGAAGCCCTGCTCTGGGAGGATGTGAAAGCACCAACTTTGGTGGCAATCCTGTCTTAAAGTTACAAGTCTTTGAGATTAGGGAGTTTTCGCGCAGACCCCGAAATACCAAACTCATTGTTCGATGCCAAAGAGAGAAGCGAACAAAAGGATAGGCATTCGTGTTGGCATTTTGGGGGCTTTGCGAAAAGTCTATAATATCAGAGGAACCCGCTGAACAGAGATGGTGGAAAACAAATTTTTTTGTACGTCGCCCAGATTTCTATATTTCATCGATCCCCTGACATGGGTGAAAGATATTGCACTATTGGTTATTATAATATTATCAATTGGTGTAAGTCAAGTATTTTTCTTCCACTTCCATCACCAAGTGTTCTATATGCCACAATGTTATGCCCAGACACACAGCTGATCAGAAGTACCTACTCATACACGGCATCTGGTAAAATGGGATGAAAATAAATATTGATCATGTCTAGAACATACATGTAGATGTACAACCCAAATGCATGCATATTATCACTGGATTCTCACATTTTCTTCCTTGGAGTTCTGCAGATATCCAACATAGACCACAAAGAACGACACACAATAATGAACATAAAGCCATCTCCGAATTTTGCAAATTTTCAATGGCAATGCCAACCGGGGTCTTCCTCAGGCACTTTCTAGTAGAGATCCCAGAAGTGAATGAGCTGGATCCCAATTATAGATCTCTGTAGTAGTTATAATAAAGAATTGGAGTTCTGCAGCATGCAAATGTACATGTACAGACGGAAATACAGTTTTGGCTGCTACAGACGGAAATCATGCAATCCTTTCCAAAACCTGCAACTTACCCATATTTTCCAAAAATTTGTATTGTTGTTCCACCGACAGGTGTGGCACCCCGGGTACCATAGATATCCCAGATTGTCAGGGCAAGTTGTGCACTTCGGGGCAAGTCACTGTACTTGATGGGGAGAGTTAGCCATTCATTCCAACTGAGAAGAAAGAAAACCATTATAAGTGGACAGTGAGACATCTAAAAGTAGCTGGGGTTTACACAATAGGGAGGTTTCGCAAGCGCCCGGTTAGGCCCTACGACGACGTTTATCTATTGTGTGGGTATACCCAAACAATAGGTAAACGTCGTCGTATGGCCTAACCGGGCGCTTGCGAACCTCCCTACTGTTTATCAGAAGTCTACATGTACTTCTCACTGTGTTGCTTTTGAGCAAATTTTGGTCAGAAAAAAATGGAAAATCATCACTCCGATTCCTGAGTCGCCCCTATCATGCCTGTATCACATGAATGAGGTACCTGTGGAACTAACATCACGACGTGGCACTGTGGTCAAAGTGCCCGAAATGTCCTTTTTCTAATGTTATATCCATTTATTTTTGGCGTAAAAACAACCCACTTGTTGTGGTCGCCTGACAGTAAAAGCATCATCCTGTGTTGGAAAAAGATTTCTTTCATCTCCCTGTTTTCTTCTTTCAAAGGAATTGATAGGATAGCAATAAAGGCAACAATTTTGTCTGATCAATTCCTGTAGAAAAATGTACAGGTCAAGTTTTCTTGACGCAACGTCAACAGTTTAAGTGACGTCAATGACGTTTTGACAGGTCGATCGATCGCAGCGCCATCACGTAGCAAAGTTTGTCATGCGGGTATCTCATTGTTCAACTGAAATTGAACATGTTTCTACTCTGCCACTCACAGCTTTTTTATTTTACTTACTTCCAT